>JAFVLL020034084.1:0-10745 GCA_021397915.2 Tor tambroides
TCGACGGAGGAAATGTGGGAATTAGGTTAAACTGAAACAAGGAATGTGGTGTATAATTGTGTGAAATGTATGATGAAAATTGGCTAGCAATTTCGTCAAGCAAATACCAATAAATAGGTTGTAGCAGTTTGTCTTTCAACTACACTTGCAAAATCTGCTATGAGACTGAACTCGAATAGCTTCAGCATCAGCGACTTTTTATAGTACAAAATCGCTGTCAATCAAAAGGAGATGCAGTCTTTCGACAGACCCTCTAATTCAGCCCACTCCTCCATTCACCCCCAGAGACGCTGAGCGTCTGTGGGCGGGACATAATCTCAGCATTTATCCAATGACCGTCTAGTTTCGAAGCACTGAAAAAACTGTTCAAAGCAGCCCCATTGAAGTCAATGGACGCTAGGCTTCAACAGGGAAATACACTGTGACGCTACAGGAATGTATGAGAAGGAAATCGAGTCAGCCGACCTGCTATATGTAGCTGATTCTGAACGAAGTCGTCTTCGAGATGAACGTGTTCTAACGCATTTTTAGTCAATAAAATGTAAACACAATAGTACATATTTGACCATTAATTTTTTGACATTACAGGGGAAGCCGAGCTTCCCTTGCAGTCTTAAAGAAATCCCCACTAATGTACGGTATGTAGTGAACCTAACGCTTATTCATGTCATTCGCATGTTGGTCTTCTATATGAATATATTTAAAAATCGTATTTTTGTGGCAATCAACAACAGCACGTTTAATCATGAGCTCACTTTGTCTTGCATCACCAATGCTTCTAGTTTGCAGTGTAGTTGTACATTCTACAATGATTTTTATTGAGACCAGACATGGCAAACAGAAAGTAAGTAGCGAGTTATCATGCCAGCACCCATTGGTTGTTCAGAAAAAAGGTGGATATGTGTGTGTGCAAGTGTGTAAAAGGGTTCCAGGCTGTAGGATTAATTCCACTCTGTTGCGTTCCTCCTTGCTGGCTAATTAGTTTGCTCATACCCTTGATAACAGATTATAATCTCATTTCATAGTCATTTCAGTGCTGCACCTAATCTATTCCTAATCTCCTCAAACACGGTAATCTAGACAAACACGGCAAGCCCTTTCAAGTGATAGGTATCCAGTACTCTCAGAAGCCAGTCTTCATACGGCCCATTTTACAGTGATTCGTGCTTAGAGTCAAAGGAAATTAAATATGACTTATTGAAGGCCGAGTGCAGCTTCTTTTGAAACTCCACTGAGGTGGATTTCTTTTTAGGTCAAGTGAATAAATATTGCCTCTGCCTAGCATACCTTCTGAGGAAAGAAAGAGTGAGGCTGGAGAAAGTTTTCTTCCAAAAGCTGTTGAGGAACCGGTTTCAAAAAAGTGATCTCAGCGCAAGCGAGGAAGGAGAAAGTCGAGGCGCTTAACAGATGGAGATAAAAACAACACAATTGACACATCAACAAGTGCTCTGACAAAGTGCTGTAGCATCTTTCTGTGGTTATAGCCCACCCCCCATCTTTTCACGAAGCCCTTCACAACGGCCCAATGGATTTGAGAGCTTAAATGTCAATCATCAGATCAGTGTCATTCGCATTAAGCGTCCTAAGCACAATACAATACGTATGTAGGCCAACGAGTGGGCCTCACTCAATCCAATTAAGTGCAATGAATGGAGTCTCAAGATATTTGAGATTTGTATTTTCATATATTAAATACCAATTGGCCCCACTGGAGATTTGCGCAGCTATTTGTGTGGGGCTGGCACATCTGGAGCCTGGTAGCATTTTTATTGAGAATGTTGTGCATGGTGAATTTCTGTCAAGGCATGTAAGTGACTGCAGGTGGACCAAAGCAATCAGACCATGTCTGTTTCCTATTATGTATTGAACGGATACGACCATCACGGATCACTGCAGAGGTCTGTCATACACTGTAAAAACGATTTTTCAAAGTTGGAATTAAAGATTATTCGAGCATGTTTTATAAAAAATAGTATTTTAGTCTTTCTACTTCAAAATTTCACATTTATTGCTTGTTACTTGCATTTCATTATAATTATTTGCGAAATTTACTATTAACTTCTGAGTGAAAATTGTTTCAAAATAAACCCTACACCAATTACACCTTATTGATTGATTGATTGATTGATTGATTGATTGATTGATTGATTAAATGATTGATTCATTCATTCAATCGGGGTCATTCAGATGATTTTTTTTCTTTTACTTTTTTTTAATACATTTGAAAACTTATCACAAATGGGTTTTGTTTTTTAAATGTATTATATATATATATATATATATATATATATATATATATATATATATATATATATAAGTACAGAATAAAGTAAGTCATACAGGTTTGGAATGACATGAGGGTGTGTAAATTATGACAGAATACATTTTGTGAGTTATTTATCTTTTTAAGAAAAGGACAAATCCTTTTGGTTGTTTGTGACTGATCAAAGTGAAAGTGTGTGATTGTGAGTGTAAGGATGTAGTTTAACATCTGTTAAAAAAAGACTACTTAAAGTGGATTATCTACTGACTTTGACCTTTATCTATGCATGACATTGTATAATGTTGTCAACCTGTTGTTGTAATGCTGTGATGCATTCCTTCCACTTATTTACAAAAAAATAGCCATAGACATAATCTATGGATGAACAGCAGTAGTATAGGCACATTTCATCTCTAGCATTCCGTCTGTTGAGCATTTGCACTAGATCTAATCTTGTTAGTGCAGATTTAATGAACTGAAATGCCCAGATGGTTGCTAAAGAGAAATGCGAATGGTCTGATTTGCTCACATAAGGCAAGGATAGCTGGCCATACTCTTCATTTCTGGCTTAATGTCTTGTTGATTCTATAAATAGACATTAAGTCTGTACCACACAAATTAGTTAGAGATGACTTAATCTGTGTCAGTATTGGTCGTCTATGGATGATCATGCAAACTGTGACCCTTGTTTATGCAGATGCACTCTCTAAAAAGTCATTCTAGAATGTTTTTTTTTCTTCCAAAATTCAAATGTAGCTGTTTAAGTCATCTGGTGAAAATTTTTTCGTATCTCAATATATATTCCATAAAAACAAAATATCACAATATATATATTTTTCCCTAATACCATCTCAAATAATAAGAAATGCAGTTTTCTTGAAAAATGAATTTACTGTGTTACAAAATTTGCTGAACAACAAATCTGTTGTGACAAATTTATTGGCTGAATGATGCATTTTACATTTAGCGAACAAAGAAAGTAGTGTTACTTAGCATAAGTCAATAGTTTAGAGAACTTCAAAATCTGAATGCATCAAGCTGCCTTTGACTTTTTAACTTTTCTCTAATATTTTTATTCACAAAGCGTGCATTTAATTGATCAAAAATGACAGTAAAGAAATTTATGATGTTAAAAAGATTTCTATTGCAAATAAATTCTGTTCTTTTGAACTTTCTATTCATCAAAGAATCCTGAAAAATTAAGATATATTGTCTTCCACAGAAATATGAAGCAGCACAACTGTTTTGAACATTGATAATAACAAGAAACATTTCTTGAGCAGCAAATCAGCATATTAGAATCATTTCTGAAGGATCATGTGACATTGAAGACGGGAGTATTGATGCTGAAAATTCAGCTTTGCTATTTTAAAACGTAATAATATTTCACAATTTTTACTGTATTTTTGATCAAGTAAATGCATCCTTGGTGATCATAAGAGACATTCAAACAGATTAAAAAATATTACCAATCCCGGTGTTCAACAAAGCAGTGCTGAATATTAGTTTTTGCTCTGGTATAAAAATTGGTAGTGAGAATCATGTATTTTAACTGCCATTGACAGCCCTAGTCAGGACATCCCTAAGTATATATTAAATAGCTATTTATGCAGCAAAATGTCATGGAATTAAATAGCATGATTGAAAACAGATTATGCTGAATTTGTTGGTCCCAAAGAGCTAACATAAATCTTACTTCACCATTGACTGAGGCTAAACTAAACTGCTCTCTCAGCACTGTTTCTGCTTTCTACTCTCAGTTGCGAAAGGTTACTTTCACAGAGCCTTATAAATCAACAATCTTTCAGTGGTATGAGTTTAATTTTTAAGGTTTCAAGGGTGTTGTTCATCTCTTTGGAGCAATAAAGAAATTTTCCTCCGGCTATCGATGATCGGTCTGCTGTGTAAATCAGATCATCATCGCATTTATATTGCCATCCTAATAAAAAAAAAGGATAACACACAATGTCATATAACAATCACTATCATATACAGCACATAAAACACACACTGTAGAGCTTGTGTATATGTTCCATCTCTGTCATACACCATCTCTGTTCCCATACTTACATGGTCGACCAATGCATGGTGCCCTGCAGGACACTAGCAGTAATGAAATGATTGCAGAGTGAAACTTCTAATAAATGTGCTTCCTCTTTTCTCAAGTACAGGCCAATTACCTTAATGGGCTGCCATAATATCACTTCACCAGCATCATGCTGCAACCACCCCAGTGAGGAGACGATTAAATGCAGCCATATTCCAAAATCTGGAGCCTATTACCGAGGTCATATTATGTCTCGCTATTCACAGCAATAGACCAAAAAAAAAAAACCATACATTTCATTTGATTTGGCAGCTATTTTCACAACAAAACCATTTACTTAATCATGTAATTAGTATATCTAGTTTTCCCAGTAAAAACAGCAAATTATTCTTAAGACAAGACAAATTATACATTTAGTTGCATATTTTATAAAATTAGTTCTAGTGTGTAGCATTAATCTAACAAAAATTAGTGACGTTTATGTGTAAAACTGTCATAAGAAAAAATGAAATTTAATTATTACATATAATTTAAGTAATGAATTAAAAGTATTAATTAACTAATAATTAATTATTTAATTATTATTTAGATAAAATTTATATAATTCAATTTATTTAAAATAATTTTCTTTATTCTGTAAAAACAAGGTTTTTGCTTCTCAGGTAAATTTATCCTGCTTGAAGTAAGATTACACATTTTGGTCCCATTTTATATTAAGTGGTCTTAACTACTATGTACTTAAATTTAAATTAATCATTTGATTCAATGCACTTATTGTGTACATACATGATTCTACACTGTACTTATATTTTAAAAAAAATCTCTGCATGTAATTACATCTGTAATCCATTTCTGTGATAACATTTATAATTACACTGTTGACCTATTCCTTACACCTTAAACCACCCTTAAACCTACCCATATCACCAAACCCATTCCTAACCTTACCCGTAACCCACCTCAATAGCAGCAAAAGTGGTTTGCAATACAATATGAACACAATATGTACATTGTACTTATTTTTTGATGTAAGTACACAGTAGTTAAGGTCATCTAATATAAAGTGGGACCCATATTTTTACTGGAAAACAAGAAAACAAGAGTCCACTAAATGCATGCATAGCTAACAAGACACCACCTAATTTTCCAATTTTAGTGCACGTTAAAAACTCTCTGTCCTGAAACTCATCACATCTGGAGGATAAAAAAATGAATCTTACCAAGATTTTTGGCACCATTAAACAGTTGTAACATCTATGGCTTGACAACAACTGCACTGAAAGAGTTAACATCGTGAGAGAAGAGATCATGCCTAAACAGCACACCAACTGCAGCAACTATTATGTCTCAAGTGCGGCGTTAAGTGCTAAGGAGAATTTTTAAGGGCTCCCTAGGGACTACAGACCCTCCCACGTGATTCCAACATGCACTCATTTCCAGTGCAGATGATTCTCAGGGGGATCGAGACTCTTCAGCGTGCTACAACCCTTGGGCAAAATCTGACTCCCTGATATCTAGTGACTCAGCATTCAGGCAGGGAATGGCAAACTCCAAGACTTTTTTTTTTTTTCCTTCGTGGCATCCTGTCACTACAACCACTAATAGCAGGTGGAGTAAGCCTGATTATCTATGAAGCCCCTTCTCAGGCCTGCGTGTCATTGCCGATGGTCTGTGTTTTCCAGGCTCATTACAAAGGAAGTTAGTTAAAGTCATTAAAAACAGCCTCAGGTGCAAAAAAGAGGCACTTGATTAGACTCAGCGTGTCTACTCTTAGCTCTCATGCTAGTAAGGTGACTTTCATTTTCTTTTTTACCTTTAGTCTTAATACTGCATCACATTTTATGATGCCATACTCAAGGAAGATAAAGAGTTTTTCCTCTTTAGTAACACACAGGATCCTAGATCCTGAGGCCTTGGCTGCTCCAACTCAAAAGTATAGAAAGTGTCATTCACACGCTTTATTCTTTTGCCCAGTCTAAAAATAAGAGGCAGGTTTGTGTCCCACTGAGGATGCACCAATTGGATTTGTGCATGTCTAATACGACCAGAAAGAGAAATCTAATAAACATTATAGCACTGCAGAGAAAACAAGATACCGGTCGTGATCGTGTTTGTCTAGCTGAGGTTTGCGAGACAAATGGGATATTATCTGAACCTCTAACATGACATAGTGCACAGTTGAGAGTCTGTTTGAGAATTAACCTGCAGCTGTGAATCCCTGCAGGTTTGAAGTACTGAAATGTGACAAAAAACTGAATGAGACGCAATATCATTCTGCTTCAATAACTATGTTATGTCATTATGAAATATAGTTTATGAGCATCTGGAGTAAAGAGAGCTGTTACACACTGGTAGCAAGTTCATTTTTTGCTGACTGATGGAAGTTTTTCAAGGAAAGGTCCACAAGTTTTGTTTTTTTTTATTTTTATAGGCTAATTCAAAAAATAAAAAATAAAAATTCTGTCATTATTTACTCCTGTTCCCCATATGACTGATTTTATTTTGTGTAAAACCCAAGGAGAATTGTTGAAGAATATCCAGGCCCCTCTTTATGAAGGTCTTCTGAAGCACTATAATAGTTTTTCATTACAAACAGACCAACATTTATATTGCTATTTACTATAAATCTTGACATTTACCCTCCATCCAGCTCTTCTTTTTTGTATGTTAATAACAGTTAGTAAGAGAAGTAGTGATGTCTGATTAATTAACAAGATTAACAAGTCTTCTCAATGAATCAAAACAAGTCTGCATGATTTACTCATGAATCAAACTGATTTGATTCTTCAAACCACTGAAACAGTGATTCGGGTGGAACAGTTAACAGACCAGTGGAGTGGAAGATTGGCAGTGAATAACAACTGAAAGCTATTATATAACTTCAGAATACTTGAAATATAGTGTATGATTCATATGGCCTACTTTTACACTACATTTATGCTGTTTTTGTGGTTTTAACATGCATTGTTTTGAAAAGAATAGCCAGGATGTTCTTCTAAAAATTGTTCTACAGAAAAAAGTTATATTGGTTTGAAACAACATGAGGATAAATGAGTAAATGATGACATACTTTGGCAAATTGTTAACACTCTTACATGACCGTGTCCAGCACGTGTGTGTGTGTTCTCATCTGCGTGATGCATGGATTAACTGGATTTGTTTTATTTCTACTGTACATTAAAGATGGATCCAGCCCAACCATTCCTCCATGTGTACTGGCAAACGGACATGAAGAATGGTGTTAGCGCTCATAAACCACCCTGACACACATTCCCAAAACCTGGCACATGCTTTTTAAGTATCGGAATGGAGGAAGCACTTGAGGCATGTTAAACATGTCAATAACAACTTGGACAGAGTTCCTTCTACTTCTCAAAAGACTTTAGCTTTGCCAAACACGGCTTTGCAACAAAGTGCAGGCGAGTAGAACATGCTGGCTGTGGGAATACAAAAAGCATTATTCAGATGACTTGTGACATCAATAAAGTGGGTTAATGGGGAGGCTGGACACCATGAATTGCCGTAAAAGCAGCACTTTTTGTCCCTAACCGCCCAATCGTTTAAAGTAGGCTGATGAACATTGGTGGGGATTTGACCCAACAATTACCCCATTGGCCTTGCTATTGCTTTACAGAACAAACGAGGAAATCTAGGTCATTACTGCAGCCTGGGAGGTAAAAACTTTCCTATTTATAACCAGTTGTAATTGTATGACACAGACATTTTTTGATGCAGTGCTGTCTACCCATACCCAAATGTAATATATGTACATATATTAAATTTACATATATGAAATATATTGTAATATGATGTAAAAACATCTTAGAAATTGGAACAATTTCATATATTAACAAACATATCTAGCCATTTTGGACATTACGTGTACATACAGTATCATCCAAAAACCGGAAAATTATATAGCCTTAACATGGTAATATCACTCTTGATATGTCATATTGCACTGCTGTATGGGTATGTTTTTAAATATCAGATATTAAGCTGTGGTATATTCTGTCCTCATAGCCTTTTTTTAATGACTGAAATATCTGCATGATAGATTAAAACATCTGGTATCTGAGTATCATATCAGATATGTGCTTCAGTGACACATCAAGCATGTATTAAAGGCATAGTTTACCCAGAAATTAATATTCTGTCAGCATTTACTCTGTCATGTTGTTCAAAACCTTTATGAATTTCTTTGTGTAACACATAAAAAGACATTCCGATATATAAGTTAATACGATAAAAGTCAGTGTGGGGCACAGTGTTGCTTTGAACCCCACTGACTTTCATTGTATGAACAAAAACACTTTTCAAAATATCTTCTTTTATGTTCTCCAGCAGAAAGTCATACATGTTTAAAACTGCACGGTAGTGAGTAAATTATGACAGGTTATTAATTTTGGGGTGAAATATGGTCACACTTAATTTTAAGGTCCAATTCTTGCTATTAACAAACCATTGACTACTGTATGACATTTTGCATCAATAAACTCCTAATTTACTGCTTATTAATAATTAGTAAGGCAGTTGTTACGTATTGGGTAGGATTAGGGATGTAGAATATGGTCATGCAGAATATGTGCTTTATAAGTACTAATAAACAGCCAATATGTTAATAATAGGCATAGTTAATAATGAGAATTGGTCCCTATACTAAGGTGTTACCTGAAATATCCCTTTAAAGCTTATTTGTATGTGTACAATGTGTATGCTAAGTAAATACAAGAATTTGCAATCCATGCAAAAGCTGAATGACCTAAATATTGCTTTACTGTAACACAACAAGAATGAAATGCTCCATTTGAAGATGTAGTCCTAAGCAAAGGTATTACCAGCAAAGACATACTTTCCCTTCCTAACAGGTCAGGAGTTTTGAACTTCTGTGTAATGATGTGAATTTTTTTAAATCACACACTGTGGTCTCTCTTTTTCCAGAGTTGTTTTCCAATGCGCCTACTTTTCTTTATTCAAACAAGGGTTTTATATCTAGAACATTCCAGTCTGCAATGGCACAAGTCTGGCTGCTTAATTTCCTTAAGACAAAACAAAGCGCCACACGTCTCTCTCTCTCTCTGATTAAGCAAATACAAATCTCACATAAAAGACAGTGCCTGTCCCTAAATTACTGAGGACAGTAGAAACAAAGGCAGGCAGTAAACAGAATGTGAACTTGGCCAAGTACAGTGTGGTGAAATGTGGGGGTTTGGCATACTCAGCCCCAGGCAGCCTCAAAGCTGTGTATCAGGTGTGCAGAAACAACACAACATAGCCACAGGCTCTGAATACGCTCATGAGTGTGAGGTTCAAAATACAGGTGGTAGAGTTCAAAACAA
The DNA here is from genome assembly GCA_021397915.2 of Tor tambroides. Taxonomy (NCBI): domain Eukaryota; kingdom Metazoa; phylum Chordata; class Actinopteri; order Cypriniformes; family Cyprinidae; genus Tor; species Tor tambroides. The sequence goes on from JAFVLL020034084.1 coordinate 9,650, forward strand.
TTGCCACAGACAGAAATCCCTATTGAGGTGTTTAAACATACTTCATACCATGTATAGTCATAACTAAATGTGTGTTATTCATCTTCATTCAGTCTCCATATTGATTTGTTTTAATTATTATCTGGTTAATTTAAATATTACATTCCAAATTACATGGAAGCAGGTTTCTGCCTCAGAGTTAAAAAGAAAATTGTTTCAAATTGGTGTGAAATGAAAAAGTTGCAATAGTGAGATGTCCAGTGATTTGTAATTGTGTGAAATAAAGTCGTAATCATAAGATTAAAATTAAATATAAAGTCACACTGTGAAATAAAGTTGCAATATTGAGACGCACAGTGAGTTCCAAATGTGTGAAATGAAGTTGTAATGATGTGTGAATAAATTCGCAATTGCTAGATGTAGTTACATTATGAGAAATAAAGTCACAGTTGTTCAAAATAAGAAATAGTCACACTGTGAAACAAAGTTGCAATTGTGATATATACAGTGGGTTGCAGTTGTGTGAAATCATAATCATGAAAAATAAATTTTCAATTGCGAGATTTAGTTACATTACAAGAAATGAAGTAACAATTGTTTAAAATTAGAAAAAAGTCTTATTGTGAAATATAAAGTTGCAATTTTGTGTGATGTACACTGAGTTGCAATTGTATGAAATAAAGTAATAATCATAAGTTTAAAATTAAATATAAAGTCACACTGTGAAATAAAAGTTGCTATAGTGAGTTCCAAATGTGTGAAATAAAGGTCTAATTATGAGAGAAAAAAATATGCAATTGCTAGATAATAGTTACATTATGAAAAATAAAGTCACAGTTGTTTAAAATAAAAAAATAAAGTCACACTGTGAAACAAAGTGTGATACATACTTGTTAAAATAATGTTAAAGAGGTGTGTGAACTTGCAAGTACGATGTCAGACACTGTAATATGCTCTGGTCCGCTCCCTGCTTACCGTGGCGATGAGATTCATAGCAGACTGTCGTCACTCAATGGCTGGATGTCTAAGTGGTGCCCGCAGAATAACATAGGTTTTATAGACAATTGGACGAGTTTTTGGGGCAGACCTGACCTGTTGAAAAGAGATGGTGTTCATC
>JAFVLL020034085.1:0-25378 GCA_021397915.2 Tor tambroides
AAAATAGAAACAACCGGAAAAAAAAAAAAAAAAATTGTGAGCATGTTAATATCAGGAGCATCTATATATATATATATATAGGTTTTATAGACTCACGCATGCTTTGTACTATCGTAAACAAAAAAAGACATTTTATATCTGAGAAACTAATTATTATTGTTTGGCACGTTATTAAAATCTATTTTTGAACAGAGTAGGCTTTATTAATAATAAACATGTTCTAAACATACTTAGACTCGTAGCACTGATCATGTTACAGTGTACACTCATATTACTTTTATTGTTTTATACAGAGGATGAAAACATCATCGCGCCATAAGAAATTTAAATACAATGAATTGCCTCATTCAAAATGTTTTACTCAATTTCAACCATTGTAGTCTGGAATTACAATTTGGGAAAAACCCAACTATGATTTTGTAGTCATATAGCCTAGTATGTATGATTTTATAGTAGCCTATGATATGATTCTGTAGCCATAGACTCACGCATGCTTTGTACTATAAAAGGATGTACTTTGTACTATAAAAAAAGGATATTTTATATCTGAGAAACTAATTATTATTGTTTAGCACGCTATTAAATCTATTTGTGAACAGAGTATTAAAATTAAACATTGTCTAAACATTCTTAGATGCGTAGCATTCATCATGTTGTTGTTTGGGAAAAACCCAAATAAACGTGTTCAAGTATATGTCACAATAACACGTTAATTAATGCAAAAAAGAAACATTACTTACTCATCAGATTGATCTCCTCTTCTGGAGGAAATATTGTTCCTCTTTTGAGGGAAATCCTGCCTTTACTCAGCGCATCTTCTTCCAGAAACGAACAGTAGCTGCGATGAACGATTTCCTCATGCTTTGTTTATGCTGGGCGTTTACAAGCGTGCGTCTCACGTGGATATTTACATATGAAGGGCGCGAGCCGCGAGGGGGCGGGATCGCATTAGAGATAATGAGTTAGACGGGAAAGACTGAACATCGTGTTGGTTTCATACAGATTACTTTATCACAGAATGTTTGTTTTCGATCTTTTAAAAGTTTTTTTCACTTTTAAAAGTAGACACTTCAAAATTTCTATAGATATAACTCCCATGTCTGTGTGTTGAGTTTTTGCCGAGTTACAGTTCATTTTAGTGTCGTGTTTCAAAAAGCAGTTCACGGAGACGGAGAAGACAAAGAGCGCACCCAGTTTGTTTTCTTTTTTTCCCAAAACCACAAAGTTTTGTTGTAATCGTGAGTATACACAAAAAAAGTAGACACTTAACAGTTTCGATTGATGTATAACACTTATTTGTGTGAACAAAATCAACAGAGTATTTTTAGTGTCTTTTGCACTGATAAGAAAAAAAATTGGCTCGTCTCGCCGGCGAGACAGCCGACCCCGGAGTGTTACAATTTACACACTTTTTTTTTGTGTGCATGCTGTACAGGTCTGGTATAAAGAATGTTTTTGCTCAGGTGGCCGAAATGCCCGACCAATAGAGAAAAGTTTTGCTCAGCAAGAAAAAAAAAATTAGAGGGAACATTGGTCATAGGGCTTGAGACGATTGTGATGCATGATTCTCTTTTGTCGTAACCCCTGGACCTCATAAAGTACTGGGCCACAGCAGGCATATATCACTAAGGGGCTTTTCCTAGGTGCTTGGAGTTTTGGACTCTGTCCTCTTTTCTAAGTACTGTCCCGCATATACACCAGATCTCCAACAACATACTTCCTCTCCTGAGCCCTGAGATAATAGATCTTCTTTTGCCATTGTTGGGCTGTTTGGAGGCACTCCCGGGCAACATCATGTGCGTCTCTCAATCCTTTTTCCAAGTTGTACAAGAAATCTGGCACTTCCAAACTGTATGACCTTTGCTCTGCCATACCGGACCATAGATCCTGAGGTTGGTAAACTTCCCTTCCAAGCATGAGCCTATTGGGTGTGAATCCAGTAACTGCATGCTGGAAACTACGGTACGCTGATGTATGGAGAGGAAGATGCTCATCCCAGTTTTTCTGATTCTGTTTCACGTAGCATCAAATCATCTGAAGGAGCATTAGATTGAACCTCTCAACTTGCCCATTGGAGGCAGGATGGTAAGAGGTTGTCCTGCAAAAGGCTACAAACATTTATGAATAATGAACTTTCAAAATTTTGACCCTGGTTTGTGTGCATTTCAAGTGGTGCACCAAACCTGGAGATGAACTCATAGACAAGTGTCTTAGCCGTAGTTTCTTCCCCTTGGTCTGGCACAGGAAACGCTTCTACTCATCAAGTGAACTGGTCAATGATGATTAGAACGTACTTGTTTCCTGAACTGGACACAGGAAATGGGCCCAGTATATCAATGTGGATCCGATCCAGTGGCTTGGTAATTTTGAAGCTTGGCCCTCTTGTTGGCCCAGCAACTTTGCAGGCATTGCAGTGTCTGCACCTCTCTATGTACAAATGTACATCTCCACCCATTCCATACCAGTGGAAACTTTGACGGCGTCGCTCTAAAGTCTTTCCTTCACACAAATGGCCAGATTGCATTGGATTATGGCAGGCTTGTAACACTTCTGTTTGCATTGAGGCACGTACTAGCAAGTGCAGGGAGGGACTGAATCCTCCAGGCCTTTCCCAAAGATAAAAGAGAACATCTTGATGGAGTTTAACTTGTGGCCAACATATCCAGTATTTTCTTACTGCTGGACTTTTCAACGTAACATCCTCATTTGTTGGAAGGGCTCCCGTCTCTTTCCACTTGTGCAGGATGGAGAGATCAGGATCAGCTCTCTGCTCTTGTGCTAGCTTTTCTTTTGAGAAGGCTTCCAGCCAGTTAACGTGAGGTTTCAAACAACTCTGCAACTGCCCTGTTCTCATTACCCACACCAGGGTTGTCGATAACGTGTTCCTCTGTTGCACACTCAATGCTCCTTACTGCAAGGGGAACCACATCATCCACATCTTCTTCAAACCTTTCCCAGTGGTCATGCAGCTTTTGGCAATGTTTACATTCTCCATATGGCAGATTTGAAACACTCTTCCCTGCCTGATAGCAGTTGCACATATTGGAGAGCTCGCCACCACATCTTGACATTGCATCAGCATTTGAATGATTTTTTCCAGCTCTGTGCTCAATGTCAAAATCGTACGGACACAGCTCTTCCTACCAGCAAGCAAGCTGTCCCTCAGGATGTTTGAAATGGAACAACCAGGTGAGGCTGTTGTGATCTGTGCGTAGAAGAAACTTCTTTCCAAGCTGGTAAGGTAGTGTCGAAACTGGCAGGTGTAGCAAACAACAGCTAGCAACTCTTGTCTTGTTACACAGTATCTCCTCTGAGCTGGAGTGAGGTGGGTGCTTGCATAAGTGATAACTCTCTCCTCTCCCCACTGAAGTTGTGACAAGACTGCCCCGATACTGTGATTTGATGCATCGGTGTCCAGGATGTATTTTCCATCCACAAGGATATCTTAGCACAGGTGCAGAAGTTAACTTTTCTTTGAGCTGTGTAAAAGGATTCTGGTGCTCCTCAGTCCACAGGAATGCTGCTTCTTTTCCTAGGAGTTCATTAAGCAGGCTGGCCAGCTCAGAAAATGCTGGAACAAACTTCCTGTAGTAGTTACACAGTCCAAGAACGGCCTTCAGCTCATGTACACTCGTGGGGGTGTTCCAAGCTTCCACATCACTAAACAAAGATGGGTTGGGCCGTATACCTTCACCACTGACCACATGGTCCAGGGAAAGAACTTCTTCTTTAACAAACACACCCGTTTGACGCCATAAACATGAGGTAGTGTAGAGTCATCTTGTAACCATTTACAGTGCAGAGCATGCATCTCAGCTGTTCTTAGTACAACCTCAGGGCTATCTTCGGAAAACACAAACTGAAAGCGATCTTTCTCAAGAACACAGAAACGACAACAATACTGAGCCCCAAATGACTCCAGAAACCCTAATAAGCTGTGTAAGCCAAGGTTATCCCCTGTGACTTGAACAATTGTACCCCTAATACAATGTCCAGATACTGGATTCTTAACCCCTTTCAATCTCAAGCACTTTTAGATTGTTTACTAGAGGCTCAATTATAGAATTAAAACCATACCGTCTAATATCCTGTGCATGAAAGAGGGCACATAAATGAATATTATCCAATGAGGAGTTAAAAATGGGAGGGAAATTCCTTAATGTAAAATAGATGGCACCTAATTTGTGTATACCTTTTTTGGAATCCAATGGATTAGCGGTCTCAAAATCACTGTAAAATAACTGAATTTGTAAGGCATCTTTTTCTGTGCAAAATAAAGGATTACTTTTAAAATGTGCCGCATCACTAAAGTCAACATAAACACCTTCCTTAGGAACATGCCTGGGTTTAAACAAATCAGTAAGATACGGATTTTGTAAAATTGACTTTAGTGTTTCTAAAATGGGTATATAAGCATATTTATCTGTTACAACAACTTGATCAAATGTTCCAGTGGTTTTATTTCTCCTGCTGTCAAATCTTGTGCCAAGCATTATTTCGGTTGGATCAACAGTTCCCCATTTCTCTGTAAAAAGTCTCTTTCGTTTGGCTTCAGAATTTAACAAAGTAAAAGGATTTTCCAAATGTTGAACTTTCTATTTTCCTTTTAGTAGCAATGTCATGTGGAGACAGACATAGCAAAGCTGCATCCCGGGCCTGATTGTGAATCTCAAAAACTACTTCCTCCATAGATGAAACAAAACCACTTATAGCAGACTGACTTAACCCAGCAACTTTTAGTTGTGCAACAGCAGATGCACACATATCCAAAGTGCTCTTATTTGACTTTAACAATACAGATGCTGTGGCCACCTCTCCAACAGTGCCAATCTGATCAAATGTTTGAGCACTACTTTGTCCTTCTGCCTCAGCAGTCTCACGGTTGTCAATGGTGTCAAAATTCTGGTCACTTTGCTCAGTATGTTTTGTATTCAAATGTTTTCTGAAAAAGTACCGAACACATAACTACACCCTGCCTCTACACATTTAAGGCGAAGATTCTTTCCAGGAACAAAACCATGAACTAATCTGAAGTGCCTAAGAAGCCATTTTGAACCATATAACTCAGCCTGACAAACAAAACACTTCATGAGGGCAGAAAACTTAAGGCACCTAGCTAAGCAGCCTTGCTCTAACCTCAGCAACACGATGACTCTCTTTCACTTTGCCAACATCTATGTTGTACACAGTGGTCTGAATGAAAATGTATGTTGTGTAGCATAATGTTGTAAGAGGTGCCAAAAACAAAGTGTGCCTTAAACAGCTCGTCAAAGGCACCAAGAGAAGAGGCTGACTTGCATGGAATGGCATGCTGATCAAGAACAATGAAGTACTGGTGAACTGAATTCTTCTGAGGTCCCACGGCCAGGAGGTAGGGCTTAGCAATAGCTGTGATTTCTCGAAGATGCTCCTCAATGTTTGTTCCACTCTGAGAAAACCAAGCAAATTGAAAAGAACTATCACTGATATGTTAAATATAAAACAGAACAATAAATAAAAGAAAAACAAGCAAACCTTCTTGAATACAACATGGTGTTTTTCTGCTTGAGAGGCAGACAGCTTTCCTGGTCTTTTCCGGCCTTGGGCAGAAGGTGGGATCAGATGCAACAGAAGTATTATGGAAGAGAGGTCGCTGTCCCAAGCTGTTTAAACACATATTTTATGTTAGCAAAATCTGATCAATAATGCAAACTGGAAGTGAAAAAAGAATAATAAAGAACATTAAAAAAATGTATGGGGACTAAATCTTTAACCTTTAAGTTCCTTAGATAATTTGTTCAATAATATTTCTAATTAATATTTAAAATATAAAATTAATCTTAAACATTTTACCAAAATTAACACCCTCTTCTGAGTCACCAGTAGGAGATTCAGCTGCTAGCAGTAGTTCTTCCAAATCACTGGGGTTTGGAAGCTTTTTGCACTGCTGAATCACTTTTTTCTTGAATGCAGTGGTCCACTTCTCCAGTAGCTTGCCTGACACTCCTTCTCCAAACATCAGAACAAAGTCTTGCTCAATCTAAGAAGAGGCAGAAAAGGATGACCCAAAATATTTTTTTCTAAGTACCAGACAAATCATTATGATATTAACCCATGTAGGGATTGAATAAACTTATATTTAAACATTAGTACATTTTATTGTATTGTTAAATTGTTAAAAGTATGATTCTAAACTTTTTACCAAGCCTTTAATGTCTTTGAATCATGGAAAGATTGTCAATATATCATTTGACTGCATGGGGTCAAGAACCATGTTGTGGCGATAGTCGAATGTCAACTTCATTTTCTTCTTGATGGCGTCCTCATCAGAAGAATGGTGCATGAATGCAATTGCTTCCTTGCATTCATCCTCATTCAAGATGGTCTCTGGATTAAACTCTGACTGCCGTCTTACAGTTGGTCCTCCAGGCCCCGCTTCAGCAGACGTTCCTTGTCCTGATGACAACAAAAACATTTTAAAAGCTTCAACACTGCTTAAAGAATGATAAATGAAGTTAATCCTTAAAAAGGCAACTTAGCAACAGAACTCCTGTGAAAGATGGCAGAATGAGCTATATAAAAAAACAAAAAAAGGTGGAAGATATCAGAATTTCATCGTGTACCTTCAAATGATGCACGACGTTCTTTAGCTAAGCCTCTCTGTATAGTTTTGACTCTCCATGCCAAGTACCCAGTACCAATTTCGCCATCATAATAATGTTCCTTACAGATAAATACAGATAAAAAGTCTTTAAATTCAACAGCAAAATACACCACCTGTAGTTTGGGTATGTGAGATCAGCAGCATTTAAAATGTCAACACAGAATTAGAATTCAAAGCTGACACTTACGTAGCCATTTTTGGAAAAGGGGTCACTGAGGTAAGAGAACAAAGCCACATTTCCTCTGGCATATTTTTCTTTCACCGGCCTTGGTGGTGATGTACTGCAGTACAAAAAAAAAAAAAAAGATTTTTAGTGTCCTTTGCATGAGTTTAAACAACAACAACAAAAAGGTTAGAACAAGAGATCATATATACACCAGGTAATGATTATAAAGATTACCCATTCTTTTCTGTCATGGCAGCTGCCGAGATGTTAACCATTTTCCTCCTTGTTTCATCCCCCAAAGACTTAGTTCGGTTGTATTCATTTATTATACACTCTCCACCAGGTTTCTGGACAAGAATGGTTTCCACCAACTTAAAGATTACAATAAAAAAAATATATAAATCAGTCTTAAAAATCGTAAGTCTCATAAATCAACTTCAATCAGAAATGTCAAATTCACGTTAATTTATAAAAATAGATTTTTTAGTTTCAACAGTCTTTTTTTTTAAATTTTTTTTTTTAACTTTTTTCCCCCCAAAATATAAAAGTACTAAAAATTGAATACCCACCTTTTTTAGCTTTGTCGTCTAGCCTCATTCGTTTACTGGAGGAGCTTTCTTCAATAATGACTGTATCCTGTGAGTCACTGGAGTCAATGGATGAAGACAGGGACCGATTTGACTGCCCATGAGAGGCTTGTGGAGAGGCAGAATCCAAGTCTGGTTGCAGATAAATTTTTATGGGGAATTATTATTAATTAGTACTATTAAATAAATTTCTAATGAGTAATGAAATAAATATAAACCTGCACCATGTTTTATGGTAAGAACTCCAACTGAGGGATCTCTGACTACATCCTCAAAAACATCATCCACCTCAGTACCTGATTCATCAAAAACCTTCACATTCTCAGGTACAGCTGGGACACCAAACTTTAAAAATGCTTAAAAAAAAATGTATGAAAAAGATATATAACTTGCAATGTTTTACATAGCGATGATGAACTTTGAACATCAAGGCACATGCAACATGCAACAGGTAATATTAACGTTATTCAAAGGTCAAAAGTTTGAACAGATTTTTTTATTTTTTTTCTTCCTCCAAAGATCAATATTTGTCTGAAATAAAAGCTTTTGGAACAGGATAAACTTTACCATTCAAAAGTAAATTATAGGAATTCATATTTTTATCATTTAGAAAGGATGCTTTGAATTGATAAAAAAAATGCTGATAAAGATATTTGAAATGTTACAAAAGAGTAGATAAATGCTGTTCTTCAGAACTTTCTATTTATCAAATCCTGAAAAAAATATACTCTGCAGCTTTCAGCAAAAAATGTTTTTTAAGCAGCAAATCAGAATATTAGAATGGTTTCTGAAGGATCATGTGACTGGAGTAATGACTCTAAAAATTTAGCTTTCAAATCACTGGAGTAAGTTACATGCTAAAATATATTCAAATAGAAAACTTTTTTTAAATTGTGTTAAAAAAAAAAAAACTAAATTTGACTGTTTTTGCTGTACTTTGGATAAAATAAATGCAGGCTTGGTGAGCAGAAGATACTTCTTGTTTTTTAAAAATTAAAAATCTTACTGTTAAAAAACTTTTGACTGGTATTGTATATCAATTGTTATACCAAACGTTAAAAAGAGCTAACATTTCTGATTTGTGAAACTGTACCTATAGGCTAGTCTAAAATATGTTCGTTCAAAAGGCTTGATACATATTATACATCTAAAATTTAATTTGCTTTATTCATATATTACACATCCAAAATTGACCTATTAAATAGCACAATTCTCTGATGTTCTATTTGTTACGTTTATGTGACAAGAATGGATTTGTTTTTATTCAGATGATCCTCATGATTCTCCTGGGACCTCGTTCAGTGACTCAACCCCTTCAAGTGACAATAGGCCTACCTCATGCATCAAAGAATCAACTGGTGCACGCCAGCAGGAAGCTGTAACTGGTAGGGTTTGACTGTTTTACCAGTCCTAGTGTGTACAATTTACAAATAATTGTTTTCAGTGGTTAAATGAAAAAAGTAAAAAAGCAACCCATAAAAAAATTTAGTTGATGTCATAATTTCCTCTAAACATAAAATCTGTTTTTTTACAGGTCCATCTACAACCCAGAGAAAATGGAAAAACAAGATGGAATCAAGAATGGAGCTGTTTGCACAGAAGATTGGCAGTACTCTAACCCAGACGGATGACACAGAGCTTCAGTTCAAAATGCAGGCTGCACATCATGCCCATGAGTTACGTATGATGAGCATGTTGACCCAGTTCCTCGCCAGCAGACCTCCTGTCCTAAGGTCATCCCCAGATCAAGCCCACCCTCCTTGGTTTGAACACACCAGATCAATCCCACACTCCACCTTTCCACCCTGATTATACTAATGCTCATCACTTCAACAAAGATCACACACACCCTCAAGGCCAGGCAGCCCTCAACAGTCTTCAGCATCAGCCCCCACACCCACAACTGATAGTGTTTTGAAAGAATAATCTAGCAGTTAAAGGCTAAGATCTGCATGTTGTTTGTTTTCTCAGCTGTTCATACTTTTGAAAAGGGATGGACAAAAACCTGCATCCCATTTTATATTTACCAGTACTCAGTTCAGAATGGCCTTTTGTTTCATCATTGTTATGTGTAGCCAATGTTCATTTGAGCTATCTCAGGTTAACTAGAGGAGTTTAGCTTTATTTTGATCTCTTGTGACTTGCAGTTGTCACTTTAATTTTTCAACATTTGACATAGATCTGAATACAGTTTAAATAAATACATGTTCAGCAAGAATAAATGTGGTGTTACTTTTATTTACACACAGTAACTTGGTAATTTGTGTGGTATTGAACACCACCACAACAGTGTAAAACTATCAAAAACAATAACAAATAATTGCAAGGTATTCATACTAGAGCCCTGCATTTCGGCCCGGGCCCGAAGGGCCACGACTTTTTTACGCCTCTAGGACTGGGCTTCGGGCCAATTTTCACGTCATAGTTCAGACGCGGACCGGGCCTCGGGCCTGTTTTAGGCTTCTCCTTATTTTTATATTTTAGACATCCATCAATTAGTGATGAAAAAAATTGCCACGGTGGTGGAAACAACACGAGTCCATGCTACCGCGACTGTCAAGAGCGGCTCGACGGTGTTCAGAGTCCCGCAGCAGCAGAGAGTGCCGTCAGCACAGCTGAAGAGTTCTGTGCTCAAATACACGCAATAAAGCTTGCCATAAAGCCCCAGCAAAAGTAATTACCATGTGTCCGGGGGAAATAGTAAGGAGATATTTGAATTATTTACTAATAAACTAGTGTTTTCTGAGTCTGTCGCAAAGTTGAAGATGATGATCCTGATTTGCCATCTCCTCATTAGACGTGCCTTTAGAGAGAAGTGCATTTTCACGGATTATAATTATAATGAAAGAGTTTTTGTTTTTGTTTTCAGTTTGATTTATTTCATTAAGTAGTAATTTAAAGCTTTCTATAGATATATATCATGTCTGTGAGGCATGTATTCGCTGACTTTCGCTCCTGTTCAAGACGAGACGTCAGAAAGCGCATCGTTTTATTTTATAAAAGCAGACATTTTGTTGATATTGTGAGTGCACACAAATAAAAGTAGACCCTTTACAGTTCCGAATGATGTATTACTCTTACCTTTATGAGCAAAAATTACAGTGTAGGCTATTTTAAGTTGTTTCCATTGAAAAAAAATGCAATTGATTGCGCTGGTGCCTCCATGTCCTGCGCTTTAGCTTCCACTCTCCGCACAAACTACTGGATGCAGCGCACATTTATCTAGGTTTAACGTTTAAACGTTGTTATATGCTTGAACTGTTTTAGTATATCTATAGATTTTATTTTAGGCAAGTCGTGATGATTTGAGAAGGCTAAATTGATCAAACATAAGCTATGATCAGCCTGCCGGTCTGCCACTGCACTGGCCGCTTGGTTGTTACTTTAAGAAAGTAAAAAACTTATTTAACAAACAAAAAATGCTCCAAACGTTTTTCTAAATTAACTTAATAAAAAAAACGAAACGAAATATAATCACTTTGCCATTACGTACAAAACTGAACTATTTTAATAACTGAAACATGAGCCGTTTTGGGAGAAAGAAGAAAAAAAAAAAAGGGACTCGGGCCGGTAATTCTGATAAGCTGTCGGACACGGGCCGGGCTAGGGCCTGAGCGACTCAGGCCAGGGCTGGGCTAGGACCTAAATTTGAGGCCCGTGCAAGGCTCTAATTCATACATTCTTATGTCAGTGTATTGCCATGTTCAGCACTGTGCAGCAAAATGCTGCGTCAGTGTCTCCCGAACTCTCCATGGTTGAGTGTCAGCACCCACTGGGTCACCATCCTCACCTGTTGCTTCAGGAGCACCTCACCAAATGCTTGATCTTGCTGCTCACAAATGTTATGCAGTGTGCAACAAGCAACAAGAACAGTGGGGACCAAAGCTATGTCAACATCAAGACGTTTGGCTAGACATCTCCATCTACCCTTCAAGCGACCAAACGCACATTCCATGGTCATTCTAGCCCTGCTTAGCCTCTGGTTGAAGTAGCGCTGGTCTTCAGTTAGGTTTCCTGTATCAGGGTAACCCTTCACGAGCCATGGCCTTAGTGGGTAGGCTGGATCTCCCAGCAGCATGATGGGCACCTGTGTTCCTTGGATCTCATCTGTGATCTGAGTGAAAATATCAGAAAATGTCTAACTGCAGGCAATGTACAGATCATGAGTATTAACAATTCACATTCATATTTTTAATATATTTTAGCACATAAACAACTAAATTATATCTATAGCATATGAAGATCATGATCTAAATCCTAATATAAATTTGAAGTGTCATATAAAAATGATAAAAATATTAAATTATGTCATAGATGGTTAGAACATCAGAATCAGTCTGTCACTGCATGTATGGAAAAGTAACTCACGTTGGGAAAGAGCAGTCCGCTTTCTGCCTTATCATAAATGTCAGAGTTCCTGAGGACTCTGGAGTCATGAACACTTCCAGGCCAATCAACATTGATGTTTGTGAAACTATTGAGATGAAAAGGTATGCACAGATAATATACCTGGATAGGCAATGTTAAGGATGACAGCTAAATGTAAATGTAAGGATGTTAGGATGCTGCTTAACAGATGACAATAGTTCACCATGTTGTGTAATTACTTTTAAATGCTGTCCTTACCAAAATCTATGGTCCACAACCGCTTGCAAAATCACAGAATGTCATCCCTTTTGATTAAAGCAGTCGTTTGTATCTCACTTCAACATAAACCGTTGAGAAATACATTGAGGGTGGATCATTAATCATTATATTAGATTTGAAAATTAAAGCGATTGCATTTACTGTCTGTCTTCAATATTAATCCATAAAAACGGAGAAAATCATTCGTCTTGGCGGCTTTTATTTATTTATTTGCTCCAACAAGAATCAATATTTCATGAAAACTATGCAATGTTATTTTACATGTGATTCTTCCATTTCTGCATCTAAACATCTACAAACCTAAAACCTGCTGTTTTATGTACAAAATATTATGAAAACAATAACTGATGTACTTTTTTTAATAGTTATATTGTTTACATACTATAATTCATATAAAATTATCAGTAAAGTAATCATTAAACATTTGTAATCATTCAAAAAAATATATATAGGTGATTCAGAGATGAAGGCTATAATACTAATTTTGTCCACACGAGGGAGCCACAGGATAGCAACCCTTACAGAAAAACCACATGAATTTCACGTTTTCCACGTGATCACATGTGTCCATATATTTTCCACGTTATCACATGTCCATATTTTTTTTCCATATGTGATCACATGTGATCACATGAAGACAACATGTCACCACATTTTGCAACATAAGAGCACATGTGGGACATGTGGATCACATGTGGAAAATGTTTCCATGTAATAGGTTTTCACATGTGGATTTTCCATGTGTTATAATAGGTTTTCACATGTAGACATTTTTCCATGTGTTATAATAGGTTTTCACATGTGGATCACATGTTAGCTATGTAACAAATACTGTGCATTTTCAGCTTCACACTGTATGTTGACTTTTAGTTTGTTCCTATTTCCTGTTTCCCATTGTAGTCCCTTGTAGCTTTCTTTCTTTGTTGAAATGTACTGTAGTTGCAAAGTTACTTAGGCTATATATAAGCAAGCTAGTTAGTAAAATAAAAGTTAAATAAAATAAAGCTCATACTACTGATATATGATTTATCAATTATAGGTTACATACCACTTATGATTAGTAAGTGCTCATTTATGATGATACACCTTGTTATTAGCTTGTACCTGTAATTGTTGATCATCAGGTAGCATAATAACTAATACATAAATAATACACTAATACACACACACACACACACACACATAATATGTATCATATATATTATCAACTTCACCTAATTTTTTTTGAGGAACAACATTACAAAAAATGTTAATAAAATTAATATTATTAACATTACAATAATATAATTAATAAATTCTTCTTCTTCTTAATATTAATAATAATAATAATAATCACAAGACGCAAAATATAGATACATAATATTTTACAATAGATGTACCTTTAACATTTTTCGCTGAGGAAAAGGTAAGCAAAAATGTCTTTAATTAGTAGTGTTTACACATTTAATGTTGAATTTCAGTTTTTATAGCTGTAATGTGTTATATTTTAAAACATTTCATACTTTTCTACATCATACGTTTGTAACTTAGCGTCCTGTTTGCGCTCAATTGTATGTGCGGTCATTTCGTCTGGAAATAAGCTGGTTAAGGCGCGGTCACAGTCACCGTTGATCGGCGAATTTTCACGCGAATGTCCCACTTTGACCGTGGGATAAATCTGTTTGGGACAGGAGAACATTTCCAGACCAGCAGCAGCCGCCACTGCAACAAGCCATCACTTATACGCATCCATCCGTTACCTTTGAATGAATGAATGAATCAGCTGTTTGATTACTCGCTCGTGAAGACGGTAAATTGCCGCCACATGCTGGCCGTTTTACACTATTTAATGTATAATTTCCTTTTCAACTATTTTATGTAGCTATTTTCAAAACGTTGTATTTAAGACAATGTTTAAGTATTATGCAATTATAACTATGTGAATAAACTCAGCAAGTAGATAGATCACTGTGCATAAATCCACCAGGCCTCTGTAACTATTTTAACACTTTAAATGTCATATATATATATATATATATATAGTCAAAACTAGCCTAGTCAATGCAATAATGCTACATTAATTTACCAGGTTATTCATTTAACTTATAGTTTTTCTTTTAGGCTCTTGCACGCTCAAGTCGTTGAGACTACATGGCTACATAAATAATTAGCAACTAATTGTTTTGAAGCAATATTGACAAGATCGTTTAAAAGATGAAATGACCCACTGTGGAAATACAGTCAGTACTGTGTTCTTGATGTCTTTCTATTTACTTTTAGGGATAAGCATTTCAACAGAGCCACATCACCGAATGGTAAAGACTTTTTCAAAATTACACATTCTGTCACTGAAAGTAGTACACTTTGTTTTTGTTTTTGCTATTTGCAATTTTGTCTTTTGCTATTTTTCTATTCTGGTTGCATTAAAGATGTGAACACCTTTTTTGTGATTGGAATATTTGTGATTGGAATATTTAAAATCATGTTTGTTGAGGTAACTTCAATGTCAACAGTATACTCTTCAGTTTTTTTGTTTTATAGGAATTACACACCGGGCCATTCCACTGTCCTTCCTGTGTGTTTGACTTTTTCAGAACCTGCACGGTGAGTCTCCTTGAATAACTGACAGGACAACTTCTATGTATTTAATCAAAATATAAAAGTGTTTTACTCATACTGTTGTTTAGCCCGTCAGAACAACAAATCAAGTTCTTGCATTGATTTGGTCTGAGATTTTCAATTTCAAAAGACAATACATGAGTAATACTTTGAGTTTTCTGAAAGTCATGTTTTGTGTAGTGTTTAAACCTGAAATTTTTATCTTCATCTTTCCTTGGTGAGCTGAAGTGAAATGTTGAGCAAATATATTCTCATAAACGCAGTCCTCCACACCAGACCAACAGAATTTTTAAAATTAAAATGTGTTTGATTTTTCACCATTTTTTAATTTCCCCTTTTGTGGTATCAAAAAGAAAGGCCATATGGCATAAGAGTAAAGCCCAATTTATACTTCTGCGTCGGACCTACGCCATAGCCTCTACGCCGTAAGCTGTGCGTCGGTTTTCATTTTTAAACTTCTGCGTCGTCGTCCGCGTCGACGTGCAGTACACATGCGGACCGCTAGTCTGCAGTGTCCACGGACATGTTGCTGGTGAACCCGTAGTACCACGGCAAAAGCCGAAGAAGAAGCGGCTCGTCGGAGAAGCATAGTCATGACAGCGGCAAGTAAATATCAAATCATTAAATCATTATTTAAAACTACAAAAAGGAGACAACAATGGAACAGGAGAAGATGGCATTCTTTCAATCTCCACAAGGACTTGTACCACGGCAGATCAACATTGTTTGTCGCGGACAACTATAGTGATGTATAATGCTATGTAGTATAATAAATGATAAGATACTTGTTCTTTGCTTTGTTTTATTTTAAATAAATAGGTATAACATTAAAATATATTAAAGTGCACATAAACACACACAAAACTCAAATACATACAGAGGGAGGGGTTCTAGCAGACCAATCACAGTGCTTGCGGTCCACGTAGAATTGTTGCACTGTTAGATTTTTGGAGAGGTGCATGTCAGGCACAGCTGCAGGGTTATGGGTGCAGGCTCCATGCCTCTAGGTAGGCTACAGCGTAGGTCTGACGCAGAAGTATAAATTGGGCTTAAGTAATGACTTAATTTTCATTTTTGGGTGACCTTTAGCTTGGTATCAGCCTTTGTGAGATTATTTGTCAAAAACAATTTTAAATAAAAAAAAATAATAATAATATGGTTATTTTTTAATAATATGGTTAAAAAAATAATTAAATTGAACACTACTATTTTTGGACACCATGGATTTCTTTGTGATTTGTATCTTCTTCATTCATTCATTTAGGACAAGTCTGGATGAGTTTGGAGATGTTAAGCTGTATTCTCTTTACAGACGATACAAATTTCATTACCAACCTGTGAAAATCTCATGTCATCATGGAAATATGACTCAAGTTGTTATAGGTCTAAATACAACAGAGTTACAAAAGAGACTAATAAATAGTGTGTTAATTGTACTTAATAGTGCCTCTCGGTGTACTTTCAGGTTCTATGAACTTCATGCCATGGGAACTGTGATTGAGTAACTTTTCTTTTTCTTTTTTTATTTATGAACAAATCTGAAATGGCACATTCCCAGTTATTATAGAGATAGTTCACTCAAAATGAAAATTCTGTCATTAATTACTCACCCTCATGTCGTTCAAAACCCATAAGATCTTCGTTCATCTTTGGAACACAAAATAAGATATTTTTGATGAAATCCGAGAGCTTTCTGACCCTGCATAGACAGCAATGCAACTGAAATGTTCAAAAATATCTTAATTTGTGTTCCGAAGATGAACGAAGATCTTACGGATTTGGAACAACATGAGGGTGAGTAATTAATGACAGAATTTTCATTTTTGGACGAACTATTCCTTTAAGATTTAAATAAATGCTTTAGACTGTAGTTATTCTTTTTAAATTCTTCATAATATGAACAGTGTATAAGGATTGCTTAATAAAACGTAATGGAATTTTACTATACATTTGAGGTCTTTAACAGGATTAAATATTTTTTGAGTGTATATTGTGCATGAGTTAAATATTGACTAGAGTTTTTAAAGTCATTTCACAATCACATTGCAACACAAGCAGGTTTATAATATACGTTTCACATGGGATTCACAAGTTTCACATGGGAGTTTACATGTGATCTCATGGGTTTCACATGGGAATTTACATGTATTTTACATGTGATCTCATGGGTTTCACATGGGATTAACATGTGACCCCATGGGTTTCACATAGGAAAGTACCATGGGTTTCACATGGGAATATACATGTGATCCCATGTGTTTCACATGGGAATATACCATGTGTTTCACATGGGATTCACATGGAAATTCACATGAAAATGTTCCAAAAACACTCATTTCCCATGTGCAAAGCACGTTTTCCATGTGCAAAGCACACGCTTCACATGTGATTTTCATATGTTTTCACACGTGAAATTTCACATGTGCAGAATCACATGTATATGTGGCCACATGTGCTTTTGCACATGTGAAATTCATGTGGTTTTTCTGTAAGGGAAATCCGTCAAGATCTCAGTTCAAAGACTTTGAAAATGTTTCATTTAATTGACTAAATTTAAAAAATGCATATAAATTCATTATTTTCATAAACTTTAATAAATCCCAATATAGTTTGCAAAAACTAATCTCCTAAATCTCCTTAATTTTAATGGTATTGACAACATATTTGACATAACTGAATGTAACAAATAATTAACATATAACAGGGAAAACAATAAAAGGCATGACTTATTTCGCATCGAGCTAGCCAACTCTGTTGAAGCTGTTGGCATAGCCTAGTAGGCTTTTTTATTAGAATAGAAAAGGGTCCATAGAAAAATATGATGAAAACTATTAAAAAAAAACTTTTGTAGTTTTATTTACTTTTATTTTTTTATGCTGCTCAGAACATGTAGATGGCCTTGACAATAAATTTTGAAGAGAACATCTGGATTTCTGTTCAGCTGCCACTCTCTGTGTGCTTTTGTTCTTGCCCATGTTCTTTCTATTCCTGTTCAGTCCTGGTGACAGAGAACAGAAATTCATATTCTTTAAATCTGGTCAAAAACTTATTTTCTACATTTTGTTAATTCATGACTAAAGTTTTACTGGGGTTAGTTAGAACAAATTTTAAAGACAGTTTTAACATGGAAGCAATAAACAGATCAAACAAACAGCACTCAACTCACATTCTTCTGATAAGACCTTTTTTTCTAATTCAAGATGTTGTATTTTTGCTTCCAGATTGTTTATTGTTGTTCTCAGGTCTTCAGCTTCCTCTAACTTGGCAAGTGACCTTGTACGATGGTTTGGAAAGTTTTCACAGAATCTTTGCAATAAAACCATTTTACCAGAGAGATTCATCACATGCCGAATGGGCTTGTTATCAGCATGTTGGAAAGTCCACTGAGAAAAGATGCCAGGATATTGATTTTGAAGTATTCCTATCCACCAGCCATCATTTGTAGGTCTGAAGAGCAGAACATGCAGGTTTCGATTACTATAAATTTTGAACAGAACATCTGGGTGTTTGTTCAGCTGTTCTTCTCTGTGGCGTTTTCTTTGCTCTTCTTCCCCTTTTTTTCTCTCAGATTTAGTTTTGTATTTTTTTTTTTGTAAAACAAACTCTTTATACATGTCTCTGACCACTACTATTCCTGTTGCCATGTCAGTGCTGGTGTTTGAGGATTGTGAAGGTCCTGTTTAAACCTCTCGTTATCCACCTCATCCATTGAACTGAACTGAATTGAATCCTTATAAACCCTATAGTGACTGTGAAAGCCAAACAGAAGATGACAGGAACTGCACACATAAGCACATATTTGAATCAATGCCCAGATCAACACGTGTCTCCAGACTGGTTTGTCCACATAACTCTCAACCCGAAACCATGGTACAGTGATTATAGTGATACTATAGTACTAGTACATATACCACAGTAGTGAATGATAAACATATTCATCTATTATGGCAACTACAGTAATTCAAAGTACTTCAAAGAGTATGTAATACCATTGTACATTATAAGTATTTTCAAACACGTTCAAACACAGGTCATTCTAAACATGTTTCACACTGTTCAGTCTTTAACCTGGATTAAAAATGAATCCTGGATTTTCAGGTGTTTTGGTGTTAAAGAATTGTGCTATAATAACCCCTACAAACATAACTCATTATATACACTATAAACACTTTAAAGGAGACAGACTATCGAAAGAAAGTATTACCATACTTTACTACACTTAAAATAAATCTATATTTAAAACTATATATAAAGTGTTAAGTGGAGAAGAAAAATCCAAAAACGCTTGTAATAGCTGGATCTGGCAACACTGGAGGGTAACTGGCTACGGGCCTGTTTCAAACTTACAAGTAGGAAACATTAACTCAAAAACCATTTATTAATTACCCTTACTTTAATAGAAGAATAATTTGTTACATTTATATAGTGCTTTTCTAGGCACTCAAAGTGCTTTACATACAAGGGGGGAATCTCCTCAACCACCACCAGTGTGCAGCATCCACCTGGAAGATGTGACGGCAGCCATATTGCGCCAGAACGCCCACCACACACCAGCTTATTGGTGGAGAGGAGACAGAGGGATGAAGCCAATCAGTGTATGGGGATGATTAGGAGGCCATGATGGTCAGAGGCCAATGGGCAAATTTCGCCAAGATGCCGGGGTTACACCCCTACTCTTTTTCAAAGGACATCCTGGGATTTTTAATGACCACAGAGAGTCAGGATCTCAGTTTAACGTCTCATCTGAAGGACGGTGCTTTTTACAGTATAGTGTCCCTGTCATTATACTGGGGTGTTAGGACCCACACAGACCTCAAAGTAAGCACCCATGCTGGTCTCACAAACACCTCTTCCAGCAGCAACCTAGTTTTCCCAGGATGTGTCCCATCCAGGTACTGACCAGGCTCAACCCTGCTTAGCTTCAGTGGGCAACCGGTCTTGGGCTACAGGGTGATATGGCCGCCGGCCATACGTTTTTACTCACAATTGAATTTAGTTCATTCAAAATAAATCAGTTAAGTTGGATCACAATTTACCCCCAGTTTCACAGACAAGGCTTAAGCTAGTCCCAGATTTAAATGCATGTTTGAGCTGTTTTAACTGAAAGCAACTTGTACTGACTGATTTTAAAATATGTCAGTGCCATTGTTTTGTCTCAAAATGCACAGCAGTAAAGTTTGTTTTTCTAAGGCATTTATAAAAGCTTACTTAAATACCCTAATTGAACTAAGGCTAACTTAGTCTAACACCATGTCAACGGTCGCATCTGGTGTCAACACAGTGTAAGCCCCGTCTGTGAAACCTGTCTATGATTAAAAAAAAAACAAAAAAAAACAAAAACCATTTAATATATTGTCGTTGTCACGTGTTGATCTGTTTTGGTTTAGTTCTCTGTGTTTCCATTCTCCTGCCTAGTTTGTTTCCATGGTTTTTGATTAATTAGTTCCACACCTATTTTTGTTTCTCCCTGATTGCCCTCTTCTATTATTTAAGCCCTGTATTTTGCCCTAGCTCCTCAGTTCTGATATTGATGTTGTTTGGATGTTTATCTCCTGGATTCTCTTGCCTTTGGATTTATTAAAGGACTTTCTTGTTTTACTCTTGCATCGTGTGCTTTCCGTAGTAACACGTGACAGTATACCAAAACTCTAAGGTTTAGATATACGCAACGTTTTCTTTCAATTTGTTTATTTGATTTAGTTTCTCTCCCCTCTCCTGGAATGGATCTGCCAGCCATCCAACTCCTTTGCCTTATGCCGCGTTTGTGGAGTGGGTGCCGGTGAGTTGTGGATCACAATTCACCGTCTGCCCTGCCGAGGAGGACTTCACCAACCCCACTCCTGATCCAGAGCCCAGCCAGCAATCACTACGCCGCTGCACAGAGAGCTCACCAGAGCCCGAGTCTGCCGCGATAAAAGAGCCAGTATTGGAAAGAGCGACAGAGCTGAACATCACCTCGGAGCCCGAGCTCGACTTCGTGACTGACCAGGTATGGGAGCCAGCGAGATCGAGGCTTGGAGAGAAACCCCACCCATACTCCCACCGCTGAGGGTGAGCTGCAGCTGGCCTCTGAACATTATATGAGGAACTAATGGACATTTTACAAATGGATCTAAGACTGCTTTGGAGAGGTTGTTCCAAGTTCCCCTGAACCTCCATTGTCCCCTACGTCTCCTGAGCCTCCACTGGTTCAGTCCAGCTCTCCTATGTCTCCGTTGGTTCCGTCCAGCTCTCCTGCATCTCCTAAGCTTCCTATGACTCCTAAGCTCCCACCCACCTTCCCTCTCCTGCCTCCTCTGATATCAGCCAGTTCCTCAGCCCTATCTCCACTGGTGCCTGTCAGTCCCTCAGCTCACCCTCAGTCAGCGCCATCTGGTGCTCTGATCCACCTCGGCACTTCCAGTCTCCAGCTCTGCCTTGGCGTGAGGATCCCGTCTCAGCCTCCAACCTCCGAGTCCTGGACTCCACCTCGGTCCTTTGACCCATCGGCTCTGCCTTGGCTCCTAGCTCCCTAATCTCTACCGTGGCCCGTCATCCCACCAGCTCCACTGGGCTCCCTCGTCCTTCCAGCTCCGCCTTGGTCAGTCATCGACCATCCACCGCCTCGGGACTCCACTCCTTTGGCTTCGCCTCATCACTCCATCCCTCTGGCTCTGTCAGGCTCCTACTTCCCTTCGGCTCCGCCTCCATCCTCGGTCGCTCCGGCTCCGACACGGTCGCCTGAGCCACCAGCTTCACCTTGGCCCTCTGGATCCTCGGCTTCACCCGGGCTCTGCGGCTCTCTGTCTCCATCCTTGGCTTAGGAACAAACAAACAAATAAACAACACAAGAGTCAAGATGTCGTGGGTGCAATATCCAAAACAGTGGAAGGAAACTGGAACACTGGAAAACAGGAGACAGCAGAAACTGCACGAGAAAACAAATGGACGTGAGCAGGGGAGTCATGCACTGATTATTTTTGAGGGGGCACGAGTGGGGGGGGGGGTTCCTTTTTATTCGAAACATTCCCAAAAGCATTAACTATAGCTATCATGAAATATCTCGATTCTCACCTTCATAAATTATGTTAGTTGATCTAGTGGGCGATGGTCAAAGTAGCCTAATAATGTAATATATTAACTATGCATAAAAACCCGTCTGTTTACTTAAGTAACAGATGGGTGTCATGCCATAACAGTTTTAATACAACTATATATTTAATGTGAATTTAACAGTTAAAGTTAATGTGAATAAAAACATTGTAATTTAGGCTACTCATCATAACACTTTCATTGTACAGAAGAGAGCAAAGAACATTTGCTTTATCAAAGAACATTTTCACTGACAGTCTAGAGTTAAGCACTCTCAAAAATTGACATTAAAATCACTGAAGCAATTTACACTATGAAATAAATATTTTACAGATTTGTACACACGTGCACTTTGTTTCTGACGAGAGAATTCGCCAGAAAGAGGTATTCAGTCAGCAAGCAAATGAAGTAAACACTGGCATTTTAGCAATGACTCATCTGAACACCTCTGATTGGTCATTGCATTCATAAGCTCAACATCACCATGTGTAATTGATTATAATGCACAGTGCTGTACAAACGTGTCTGTCTCTGGCTCAGCGAATGCAGATTTGCATTTAGCAGCTGGTGATGTGATCGAGGCTACTGAACGATCTAATCACACCGGTGTGATCGTATCAAATATTAAAAATATTATTCGGCTATTTTTTGTTTTTTTTAGGAAGGTGTATTCAAAATCTTCTTGGCTCAAAAAGCTGAGGGGGCACGTGCCCCCTCACTTCGAAAGGGCATAACGTCTCTGGACGTGAGCAACACAATGATCGGACAAAGACAGAGCAAACATGGTGACAGTATATTTATAGGCTACATTACCAGTCAAAAGTTTTTAAACAGTAAGACTTCAAATTTTTAAAGAAGCCTTTTTTGTTCACCAAGCCTACATTTATTTGATCCAAAGTGCAGCAAAAACAGCAACATTTTGAAATATTTTTACTATTCAAAGTAATGGTTTTCTATTTAAATATAGGGTGTATTAGGGTAATGTGGGACACTTTTGAATTGTGCATCATATTTCCATATGAATCCAAAACAATATATCAAAATGTTATATCATTTTCGAAATCCCCAAGATGTCCCCTATCTAAATCAGAAGAAATTTTTCAGATATTGTAATAGTTCTCCTTGTGCCGATTCATGTAAAAATTTGTGGATTTTCTAATCTGGGACACTTATGGCTGAAATCTGGGACAACATTTTTTGGTTTAGAAATAGTTTGTTTTTTTTTTTAACAAAGAAAACTGCAAAAACATCTGGTTAAATGTGCATAACACATGTTTGGTCAGTTAATTTAGTAGGCCTACATTTTTTTAATGTCTTTTTCTGTTTGGCTAAAAAACTAGTTGCCTATATGTTTACATCTGGAATATAACACAAAGCAACCACAATATTTAAAAGATTTTAGTACAGATGTCAAACATCAGATATCTAGGGAAGTCAAAAATGTAAACTTTGTTTTAATGTAGATAAAAAAAAATAATTTCCTAAAAGAATTCATTGAATAGGCAACAATGTAGGCTTATCTATACAAAAACCGGGGAAAGAGATCCGCATGAACAAAAGACATCCCAACATGGAATGTCTTTTAAAACTGTCTTTTAAACACATTAAACTTTAAAATTAAACTTCATATCAGAAATAAGCAGTCCTTGCAAGTCAAGGACTCATCATCATCAAGGATCCCATTGTCCTCTGCACATGTCTGGTGGAACCATTTGCTGCAGACTGTGCAGGGAAGCCACTCCTCCGTGCACCTGGGATCATCCTTGTCGCCATATGCATAGCTGCAGATGCTGCATGGCTCCTTGTTCTGCTTTGTTGCATTTTTGTTTTTTGGCACCGTGGTCTTGCTCTTTCTCGTTTTTCTTTCAACAAACTGGAAATGTTCCTCACGGGTTAAATTCCAAGTTGGAGGCTTGGCCCTCTGGTGGTTGGTGGTGGGTCTCTCTCTCATTGGTAATGTAACAAGACTTTTGAATGAGATTGTTTGTGGTTGGCGCTCCACCTCAACCTCTTGTGCCAGAGGTGGTAGGGTTACAATGTGGGAGGACAGAGGCCTGGGTGGAGTTTGATTTGGAGGTGGAAATACTGGCTGGACAGCATCATGCAACGGATGGGGGGAGATCTCCACCATAACTTGCCTTGAGTGGAAGTCTAGATTGCAAGAAGTTTGTGGTCCAGGGAGCAGGGTGTCTTCTTCCAGGTGCTCTGTGGTCTGCTGGAAGGGTCGTTCTGTTGTCTCACTAGGAGCAAACAGGCTTGCCTTGATCTGTGCTGGATTGAACGAGAAGATTCCACAGCCTCGAAATCCAGCTTGGGCATTTGATGGTGTCGCTGATTTTGCCCAGGCCTTGAAGAACAGTGGCATAAACAAGGCCCTGTCTAATCTTTTCCCTCCACTCTCCCTGGTGATGTTCCTTTCCTCCAGTCTCCAGTGATGTTTAAGGCTTTTAAACAGAGCTCTGTCTGCTGGTTGCAGGTAATGAGTGGTGTGTGGTGGTAGGCTAAAAACAAAGACGTTGTCCTTCATCAACTTAAGAAAGTCCAATTTGTAAACATGTGAGCTGTGCCCATCCACTAGAAGCAAATTTCCCCCACTCCAGGAAGAGATCACTGTTGATCCACCCGTTATCTGACACTTTTACTGTTGTGTTTGGTGGGGACCCCAGGAGCCACTCTGTCATCAGACATTTTCCCTTGAACAAATATGTGATGTGTGTCTTCTAACTCCAGAGTCTTTATTATAACTTGTCAAACCAGTCCATTACGACGGTTTTGTTGAATCCTGCTGCCCTTGTTGCAGAGAGGCCTTCTGGTTTCCTGATCCCAAGATGTGAGTTCCTCTGCATGAATCCCCGAAACCAGCCATAGCCAGCAATGTCACTCACTGTACTGAAACCCTTTAACCCTTTTTTTTGTGCAATCTGGAATGCTAGCTTTTTGATGTCTTGCATCCGCAAGGGAAACCCCCGTCTCCCAAGGACTACTATCATGTCTGCCAGCTCTGCCTCATTACTGGAAGAAATTATAGTGTAACACGTGTCTAAGGAATTTGCAACAATTTAATAATTTAATTGCTGATAGAATTGAATTGATCAGAAGATTTAGAGATCGTAAAGGAGGTGGCGGGTTGTAGTGAGAAACAACAGACACAAAGTTAAATTTGAACTTGGAATGTAATTATTCCTTTTACTATAAAGTGGAGATAACCAAAATAAAAGAAAGTAAATTACAATGTCATATATACAATATACGATAAAGATCAATTATGAAAACTTCCCTGGAGTGCACTCTTCTTTTAATCCCAAAATATACATGGACCGGTCATTTCAATGGCAGAAAGAAATAAAATAAAAAGAAATGAATGAAAGAAATAACTTCTCTCTCAAAATATCACAGCTGTCCCAGTAAGGACTTCGGTGTTAATCAAATGGGTTATGGGTAACCATACACCAATAGTTCAGTGTTCTGTAAGGTACTGATCAGTTTCTTCTCTTTTTTCTCTCTCGTTCTTTTATCAATTCCCTCAAGGAAGGGAACTTAGAGGTTCTTTAGATTTGGGATCGTCTTGCACTCACAGAGCAAGGCTGATAATTGAAAGAAAGGATATTGTCCTCGTCTTTATGATGTGTCGTCCTTTTTCCTCTGTAGCAGATTTGGTTGGCTCGC
>JAFVLL020034086.1:0-64787 GCA_021397915.2 Tor tambroides
GCTCAAAACCTAAGTGCCTCAAAACAGTTCTGAAGCTTTTTGTTTATGTTTGCTGACAGACACCAGTGTTTCCCACAGACTTGCAAATGTGAATTCATTCTCTGCCAGCAGGAGGCGCTGTTGGAGCAGGAGATATAGCGGTGTCCCCGGTAACGGCTGTAATCAAATCAGCACTGCGCTCACAAATGCTACTTTTTCAGCAATAGGAAAGACGAAATGAAAATGAAATCGAGCTTTTCTGAAGACGGTCTTTTCAAAGATACATTCACATAAAAACACCCGTGCCGCATTTTGATTTTGAAATGTGCAGTGCTCATGTTTATTCAACCAAGTGGAAGCCTTTTGGGAAATCTATTTTTGACGGTCAGTTTTAATATTGTGATGGGCTGCCACAAATAAATTAATGTATGGGAAACACTGGACACTGCTATAAGTCAAATGGCCATAATCTGTGATAACAATAATAATAATTAAAAAAGATAAAATAAAAACTACTCATATTACACAGTGGTGAAGTGTCGCCCGATTACGTCAAACATCATACGTTCACTGAGTGTCATGAATGTCAAAACTTTAAATATCTCGCCTTCGTTTTCATTTCGGACCATCTCCAAAAAGACACAAAAAATTCAACAAATGATTTACAAGTTTAACATGCATTTATCAATGTAGGAAATATAATTAGTGCTCTTGAAATTAGACTTTGAGAAGTGCTGGTCTAGAGCATCAGATGGGTGTAAATCTTTTCATTTAGGTCTATGGGATATTGATTGTTACAATGACGTAATTCTCTTCAGTTGTTTAACAAAGAGCAGGTTTTGGAAGTTATGTTTGGTGTCTTTTTGTTTTAATAGCAAACCTGTAGTACTAAACATTAGCAATGTATTAAACTTTAATACGAAACTTTACTCCCTATTTTTTGAACAAAAAAAACAAAACAAAAGCAAGAGTACATCATTTTTTAATGACCTGAAGTTGCCTTTGCTTCTTAGGGCAGCATTGTGTGTAGTTTAGTACCCCGCAGAAGCGTCCTGGGTGATGTTGTGAGATGACATCTCAATGCAGTCCTCCAAATGACAAGCAAAAACAGAAGAAAGTGCGGGTACATAAACAGAGCCGAGCTACAAAGAGGCACTGCAAGGTACACACACACACACACACGTATCCCAGCTGAGCTGTGTTGATGGAGAGTCAGTTTGTTGCAGATCGGCCTCACGCTGCGTTTCCTCCCACACGGTCTAGCCGAGCCGTGCTCCAAACCAGCACTTTACTGATCCAGTCTTTGTTTCTCTGTCTCTCTTTCTTTCTCTCTTTAGATCTATATGCTCAGATATTTCTTGATTTCCTTGGTATGAAGCATTACTTTTGTTTTTCCATGTGTAAGCCTACTATTAAACAAACACACTAATCACCAAGATGATTTTTTTGACAAAAGGTAGTTTGGCTCTATTAGTATTTGTATTTTCTGCAGTCTTATTCTGACTGGTTGACTTTACAAAAATGAGTATTTTCTGTGGTTATATATACATGTGTTTTATATACAGTGTGTGTGTGTGTGTGTGTGTATATATATATATACACACTTTAGGGCTGTCAGTGGATTAAAATTTTTCATCTAATTAATTCATGACATGTTGATTAATCTAATTAATTGCTAAATAAATTTGACTGTGAAAATACCCACAAAAGAATATTTAAAGCTATGTTTGTGTTAAATGCGAAAGTATCAAGTAGACATTACAAATTGTAGCTTTAGAAAGTAATATTTTATTTGATTTAACATGAAATTTATTATACATAAACATTTAGGCTACAATGGCCTAACATAAACTATGGAGCATAAAAGAAGATAATTTGAGAGTTACCAACAACTACAAACAACTTTGTTACTAACAGTCTTCAAAATTTTGAAACGAGAGGGTGAGTAAATGACATAATTATCCTTTTAACGGGCCTCGTTCATGAAACATTAGTAAATATACGAGTAAACTGAGTAATCTGTGCGTAAAACGGACCTTTCCGAAAACTCTCCTCTGGATTCACAAACGCTTCGTAAACATCCAGTTTGATAGTTAAACATGCGTATGTTGATGAATTCCAATCATTCGTAAATAGGGTGCTCGTGCACGCTCATTCACAATTAGCATAATCCCTCCTATGAATTAGAGCTACGCAAATTGCGTGTCCAGGAATGCGGTGGAATATTCTGGTCTACTTTCTCAGATTTGGCTCCAGTATATTGCATAAATGCAAAAAAGACTAATAGGCCATATGCTTAACAATAAATATTCAATAGCGTGTGTCCACCAAAGCGTTTTTAGCCAATGTCAGGCGCTCTTCTGAAAACGGCCAGCTGGTGGCGCTTGAGAATGATTTGGTGGCACAGCGTTTTTCCAGCTGAGACACTTTGGTTGCTATGATAAGGAATATCCAC
This sequence comes from Tor tambroides, assembly GCA_021397915.2. Lineage (NCBI taxonomy): Eukaryota > Metazoa > Chordata > Actinopteri > Cypriniformes > Cyprinidae > Tor > Tor tambroides. Next base: position 2,435 of record JAFVLL020034086.1, read on the forward strand.
AGCAGTAACGTATTACTAGTATCTCATTTTGAAGAATATTACTGAATATAAAAATGCGTAACCCAGCAATATTAACTTCTCTTTCGTTGTTCAGTTGTTGTCCAAGTAGGATGATTGGTCTGTGTAGTATTTGTCCAGTCCCTCTTCTCATTATTATTATTATTATTATTATTATTATTTATCGCTAGCTAAGAGCTAGCTCCTGGATTTACTGTACTGAAAATTTATTTTGTACAGCTGCATAATTTAATTAATTAATTAATTAATTTTAAAGATATTCATTCCCTCCAGTCTTCTATCAGCTTATTACTTTTAGTTTCCTCTATACAGTCCAATAAGATGAGTTGTCAGAGAGAGTGTTGTTGGAATGTTTAGTATTCACCCATATATTTATTGTTGGTTTATAGTTGCAGGGTTTAGCAATTAGTGTCACGCCTCTATCTGCACTTCTCTCCTTGGCTTCATGCTTGCGTTCACCGCAATTAAGAACAAACTGCTCATGTGGATAGATGTGGCCTTCCATTTTTAATTAGCAAAGCTAGTGTACATAGCCTGAGCTGTTTGGCCTGCATGTTGATGAGTTTGTTTGCTGTCTTACAACAAGGCTGAAGAGGATCTTATGGATTTCAAAGGCAGCAAATTATTATGATAGGAAAAATCTGTATGATTTTTTTGCTTCAGTGGCACATTTTGATTAATATCAGTGTTCCTATAGTTCAAATATGGTGTTGTGGAAAAAATAAATAAATAACAAAATAAAAATCAGTCCGTTGACTGGCATTTCAGACAGGATGAAATTGAACTTGCATATAATATGCTGGTTTGGCTGAACAATTTAAACACATCAATAATAAATATAGTTTGGAATATGATGTTATGTAGCCAGTCTTTTGAAACCCTGGTTACGTTATTGATAGGCTACAATACTCTAAATCAACTGTTTAATCCTGCGTTTTTCAATCAAAAGCAGGCTGATTTTCAAGGATCCTTCCGAAAATCAACTTTGAAGAGCAACTTTGAACATGGGCTGAAATTACAGTGCACAATCAGCACACCAGCGCCACTGCACTGCTTGACAACATTGTTCAACACAACACCTATTAAGTAATGGTGTGGGTTGTGCAATAGTCTTGCACAATGCTATTATAAAAAAAAGAGAGAAAAAAAGAAAGACAACATGCTTATTTAATTAATAAATAAAACAATATTTATTTATTTATTTATTTAATTTCCCATGTGTACCACCTGGGGGCACTCCGCTTACCAAAGTTTGAGATCCATTGCTATGGAGAAATTTCCCTAAAGCACTCTTTAAAGTTGTAGGACAACATTTTTACAAGAATAAGAAGTGTTGCTCTCTGCCAAATACCGTTATGTCTGCAGCCAATGGCTTTCTGGTGCCATGAAGTATTTTATGACAAATGACTGGCTGCGCCTCCTTGTGCACAAGTAAATTTTTAAATCCCCCCTCTCTCCTGTGTATAACCCATCCTTAAATGAATTCAGAGCTCTGATGTAAAGCTAATAGTGAGTGAAGAGTTCTCACAGTGATGTCTCTCTTGTGTGGACCTGGTGGAAGACAGTACGTTTATAGTAGGCGGAAAAGTCAAAGTTTGCTGGTTCTCACTAAATCATTATTTGTCTTTCTTAGACTGAGTTTAGATTCTTTGCACTTCCTTCAGGCAAATGAATCATCAGATTCATCTCCTGACTTGTTTCAAATTCTCTTTTGCAAATGGTGTATTGTTCTCCGCCTCCAGTGTTCTCACTGCAAATTATAAGAACTTCTCACTCCTACATTTGATGTTGGTTGTATTCTCTAATATTAATGAAGTGTTCGCCAAAACATTTAAATTAAAATGCCACGATTCACTAATTTAAAGTCAAACTTGCATATTCCTACATATTCATATTTAGACCACATACAGTGAATTGCACTTTTATGGTGTATTCACTGTACTTTCTGGAGGTTTGAGTAGAACAATGTGTGCATTCTTCTTTTTCATTCTCCCAAAAATATAACATCATTCAAGTTTAGAATGTGGGTTAGTAAATAATGGCAGTGGTTGAGATATTCCTTATCTTAAGATGTTTCGACCTTTGTTGAATGCTTCTTGTATTGTTAGCACAAGCGCTTGTTCAGGTTTACGATAGCTGTACTTAATTTTACGTCTCCATCAGTCTGGAGATTCCAGCACTGGTTCTGTGCTGATTGTTCGTTGACTTGAGGAGCAATTGAACACATGAGAACTGATTCACTCCCCTTCCTTTAATCCCTCAGGTGATACACGCTCCAGAGCACCATTTATTTGACTGATTTGATCTAATCCGATTGGATTCGATTTGATTTTCTTCCTTAGCCCTTCCCGCCAATTGGACCTAATCTCTTATTACTGGGCGGTAATGGGATGGAGGGGATGGTATCAGCTCTCATTTTTGAATCGCCGAAGAACAAGCTCAGATGAAATGACATTACGGTGTGCTTCGCTAAGCTAATGCACACTAATGTCTGATCAGACATCACTGTATGCCTGTCAGCAAGGCCTCGTCGGACCATGGGGTGCTTTGCTAAGCTCTTGGAACACGGCTTGAAAACATATATATGTCACAAAGGGTCGAGAAGGAATTAGATTAGTTCTGCCTGCAGTGCCGCCCACTCCCATCATGCATAAGCGTGCTGTGATACATACAGTTCATAGCAATAAATAGTATGACTAGGCCTGCTAAATACCCTGGAGATCACCCATGCCATTACGATTACACCTCTCTCTTTCTCTCTGTCAATGACTGTGTTGTTTTTGAAGTGCTTCTAAGAAATACATGGGGGCTGTTCCAAGCTTCTGATAACACCCACACCAAATCTGTACGGCGCAGCAGAAACACTGGAGAGCATATGCAAGTCACTTATCTAATTGATGGAATTGGACTAATATGCTTTTACTTGAAGTTCCAGAACCCCGAGGACTCTCTCGCACACTACGTATACCAACTTTTTTTTTGTTTTTGTTTTCGCTCCATCTATATATAGCTAATGTACTTTGATTCTGTGTTGAGATCATTTTCTAATGATCTGATTTGTTTATGCTTGGTTATCTACAGTACATTTGTGGAAAACGCAAGAATTTGGGAGCTCCGTAATGAGGTTCATTCTTGTATTCTAGAGGAAGTAGAAGCTCAATCTTTTCTCTTTTTCAAGAAGAGTCCAGTCTCCAGAAACAACAATAGAAATGATAGCAGCCATTTGAACAGAAGTAGCATCGTTTATCGGCAGTTTGCTTCATCCCTGGCTGTTTCATGACTCAATCTCTCCTGTTTTTTTCTTCTCTAACACTCATCTATAGTCTGATCTTCAGGTTTGCTGGTGGTGTTGGACTGGTGACAGACTGAGACTAGAGTTTTACCGTCCTGTTTGCTGCACAGTAAAACTTTACTCTCGCAGTTGGGTTAGGATTATTCAGGCTAGGGCTGTGCAATTAATCGAAATTCAGTTTCGATTTCGATTTAGGCCTCCAACGATTATGAAAACACAGTAATCGAGATAAAACGATTATTGCGCCCCATTCTGCCCCCTTTCCAGCGGTGCACTTTTGTTCCTCCATAAAAGCCCAATTTCGCGTGCTAATCAGTAAAATCATGTAACGAGACTTTTGCAAAACGGGATGTGCTTGATTTATTTAATTTGATTAGATTTATTCATGTTTTTAAAAGCGTGAAAGAGAACTTGCGCTTCCTCAGGAGGATTACTGTGTATGCGCTCAGAGACGGAACACAACACGGATATGTAAAGTCATCTTTTAGCGCTTAAACGGTCAAATACATGCAAAAATGTGTCGCTTAGTGATTATTCACATAACCGAGGAGGGTTTATGTAATAAATGAGCGTAAGAATGAAAATACGTGTGTAACAGTAAGTGGACCGTGCGGCTCTTAAAGTGACAGCGGACTATATTCCTGCTGCAACTGTGTGCTTAATATTAATCAAACAACAAGGAACAAAGACAAAATCACTCACTACTCTTTACTGAAGGACATTTGTAGCTAATAAGTAACAAAAGGAAGTTTTTAATTCTTACAGTGAAGACTGCTGTTTATTTTATTTTTATTTAGGTTATTCATTTTCTCTAGTAGTAGGCTGTTAACTGAATACTTTAGACTTAAACTTAAAGCACAGTTTGTTTCATTTGTATCTTTTTTTTGTTCTATTGTATTCTTTTGCTTTTTTATTACTGACATTGTATTCATTTTTTATTACTGGCAGTTTAATTATTTTCAATTATTTTTAGGACCTTTTTTAACTAATATTAGTTACTCTAGTATTCTGCTGTGATATTGAGAATTGTGACATTTCGCTGGTCTCTAAAATGTAGATGTCATAGCAACCTTATTTACAGAAAATATTTATTTGATATATATATATATATATATATCACTATCTTTAAATAAATCTTTTATATAAAGTTTTGGTCATATGGCCCACTAATAATCGTTTTAAATAATCGTGATTACAATATTGACCAAAATAATCGTGATTATGATTTTTGTCATAATCGAGCAGCCCTAATTCAGGCAGGATGACTGTATTATCTGGATGTGATGTGACTTGGAATTTAAAAGCTTGAAAGAGCTCAAACAAATATTACAGTCATCACGCAAACTTTTGCAGACATTTGCATTATGTAGCTTTTTTTGCAACATTTATTACTGAATGCATTTGAATCTGCTCTTTTGATGGTGCTTGTATATTCTGATTAAAATAGCATATATGCATTATGATGGTGTCTATTTGATGTATGTGAAAGATTCGATCGGTAGTACATTTCTAATTGGATATTGTGCAGATGTTTTTACAGTGTCAACGATTAAGGCCTGTTTCACATATGCTGCAGTGCGCAAGTGGCGCTGTTCATCTAGATATGTATCTGCGTCAATTAAAACACTTTTTGACGGACGTTGCAGGTGTTTTTATAACAATGTTGATAAACATTTGTGAATCTTATCTTAAGATGACAGTCCACAAAAATTATTCTTAAAATAGCGCACATAGCCTACACCACCCAGACATCACATGTATGTCTTTTTCAACTGGAAGATTGCTCATCTGCAGCATGTTCCTATAATACCCCAAATTTTTTTTTTTTTTTTTTTTTTTTTTTTTTGATAACCAGCTCATGGAGTTTAGTGTTTGTTTAGGCTAATTGTTTGTAGTGAATCCTTTTGAATTTACTAACACTAAAGGTGGCCTTTCTTTTAGCATATTAAAATGTGATATGCTTTGCATTCTATTCAGAGCATTGGAAACCTTGATAAGTGCAGAAATTCATAGATGTCTCCTTCCCCCAGCTTTCAGGCATATAAAGAGAAAGGGAAAGGAACTCGTTTTATCTGCAATGCAGCAGCAAAGCAAGCTTCTTAAAATCATGGAAATATTCATGAATCACAACAGCATCACAAACACTCCGTCAAACTCCCCTCGGCTCATTTTGCTGTGCAGGGTAATGAACAAAGCTGAATGGGTGACCAGTTCCCACACACAAACTCACCCTACATATCATAAATAAAGATGAAATCGTTGTAAAGCACTGTGAGAGCTGAAAAGAATTGAGAGGAAAGAGTTACCCCCTCACTTCTCTCCTCAAGGCCGCCTTGAAAGGCCGTTTTTCTCATTGTCTGTCTCTGATCCGCCTCATCTGGCTGCTCAAAGGCCAGCAACTTAGCCCTCCATTGATTTCTGCCAGATATATAAAAAGCGGTTAGAAGGTTAGAGACCAACTTAGAATTAAACAATCTAAAACTGTAATGACCCATTGCAAACCTTGGGATCACTTTCAGGGCTTCATGTAGCCCGAAGCAACAAGTGTCATGCCACTTCCCCAAAGACAAATCTGGCCTTCTCCGATGCATTTTAAAGGGATCTCTCTGAATTAAACACCACCCCCTCTGCTTAAATGTCTAAAGAATACTCACTCATGTCCCAGAACAATTAACCTAAACATATTGTGCTTCAGTTCAGCTGTAAGTACATTACAGAAACATAAGAATGAGCTGTGCATGCAGAGTGGAGGGCTGGGAGTTTTATTAATCGAGCATTAAGGCTCATGTAGGTTGATAATGATGATGTATGTGAGGCGTTGTGGCCCGTGAGGTTTGGGCGATGCATTAACGCATGTGCCATTGTCGAAAGAAAAGAAAGCCACTGCTACTTTTTACGGCTGCTGTTTGTGTGACTGAAAAGTGTTTGTTGTTTATTCAGTATAATCTCAATAAAAATTGGAGATCAACAATTTGAACTACTTTATTTATGCATAAGATAGATTCTTCTGATCAATAGCAGTGAGACGGATAGGGGTCCTGAGACATTTGAAAAATTATGGTTTAAAAAATTATTATTATTATTATGTTTAATGGCTGTGTTTAAAAGGCTACACTCATACCAGGGCTGAAATGTAACAATAGCCATAGACGTCTGTCTGAATGTTAATTGCTAAAGCATAGAACTAATTTAGTTTTTTACCTCAGTTTAAAAATAAAACGGACAAATGTTAGATAAAGTGTAAAACAAGAAATAATATCACATTATAAGATATAAAGTCACATTCTCAGATATAGTCACATTCTATGTTGCAATCACTAGAAATAAAGTCACAATAGTTTTTATTATTTTTTATTATTATGTTTTGCCAAACCAAAACAGTGTAAATGCTCTTGCATGTAGAGTTCTGTCAGCATCCAAATTAAAGGTGGGGGGGGACAAATCAAATTGTAGGCTGTTTGATAGTTAGTTGCCTAAACAGCCATTGTGGCTCATTCTAATTTACGAACTTTACAAATTGTGCTTTTCTTTTAGTATAATATGTTGGATATCAAATGAGCTTCCCACATCAGCTATCAGCTTTCTTCTCATTCTTCCCCTATTTTATTTTATTATTATTATTTATTTTTTTTGTATGATTGCACATTATATGTTTCGTAAGAACCACAAATAACAATGTCTGTTTCTTTTCACATGCTGCTCTGTCTGAATGATCATAACATAAGGTAAGTGCGATTGTCTTTCTATCACCCCTGAGCTTTATAATGACTGTCACTGAAACGCTATTATAGCATGATGTATAGGACTTGAGGTGAATGTCTTTGAAATCTGCTCTTGCATGTGTTTGACAGTCTTGTGAATACAGGAATACAGATGGTTACTTAGCAACAGCACTCAAAACATCAGTGAGTTTTTTTTTTTCCTTATGTCCCTTTTTAAACCCCTCTGGTGCGTTAGAAGGATTCATCTTTAATATTATAACGTTTAGTGCTGATATCCACTCATTGAAAATAAAGGAACAAACACTCAATATAACACTAAACTTTCTCTCTTCTTCCTCAATTCCATTTGATCAAATACCTTTCAGCGTTGCTCTGTTGGACAGAACTTTGCATTTACTTCTCTGTCGCTCGTATTTAGGCCCGTGCCGCCCAACGGCAGATTGAAAGCGGCATTTCTCATGCTGCCAAATCGTAGTCTCCTCCTGTGATTTTCGTTCCCTCCTCCTCTTTCTTGCTTTTTTATCTTTCTCTCTCTGCTCTTTCTGCACAAAGCAGGTTTGATGTGGGCTGGATGCTCGCAATTGATCTAAAGCGCTTTTATAGAATAGGAAACTTTTCGTCTCGTTTGATTTGGCCATGTGCTGCAGAGGGAAGCGCAGATAAACACCTCTGTCTCTTCTGATTCTCCCAGACGCTGCGTGAGGCCCACAGACCACCATGCACGGCCGCGAATCCATGCATTGTAGTTCTTTAAACACGAGTGTGTTTGTGTGTGTGTGTGTGTGTGTGTGCAGCTTTTGTGTATTTCCTTGGTCTCTGCAGTTATTTGCTAGCTCATTAGGCTTTCCAGCTAGCTTGAGCAGAGCACCCTCAAAGACCAGCCTCAGCACTGGCGCTAATGATACACATCAGCAGATGTGTGTTTGTGTGGGTTTGTCAGTGTGAGGGTGTGCGACGATGCTGTTCGATATTAGAGTCACAACCACACGTCTTAATGACACATTTACAGCCCGTAATATCATATTTCCCAGTAAAACACTGGCTGAATCTGAATATGCTTACTTTCCTTCTATATATTAGGTGAAAATAGTATGTGAGAAGAATAGTATTTCCGAATTGATAAAACAGCATGCAAAAAGTACCTGGATAAGCTGCTACGTGCTAGATTTTGAAGCGTACATCAAATAGAATATTTACTATCCCATGAGGCAGGGACGCAATGGAACATGACAAATTTGTCTGGATTGCATTCATACTGCACACATTAGCTGCATTTACATTTAGGGCTTGGCGATATATCGAATGCGATTGCCATGCGCATCTCGTCAGTAAAGCCGGTTCCGTGATTAGTGGTAAATCTCCATCACCTGCTTTCAAATGTAGCGGCATTTAATACACAGAGCCGTAGATCCACTGACAAGCTACGCAATATCGTGTTCATTATCGAAGGCAATTCATCTGCCATAATGAACGCGATATCGCGCTATGTATTTTTCACTGCGTGAGAACATGGTGTGTGGTGTGAAAGCGACATGGCTTGTCAGACATAGTAATATTTGTAGCCCCACCCACGGCCTCTGTGATGCCATCAGGAGGGAAAAGTTGTTTAAAAAAAGAATTTAATTGTCTATTGCATTTTGATTTATGACTGGTCAAATGAAGTAGATGTATTATTTCAAAGACAGCTGTAGGGCAAACACATAGACAGAAGTACGGCCAGACTGTACTTTCTGGCTTGGCGTGGAGGTCAGAGAGAAGATTGCATCGGCAGGACTCACGGTGCGGCGCATCAGCTTTCAGCTCCATTCCATCAGGCTGACATGCCGAGATCAATTTCTGAGAGGGGCAGAACCATGTTCAGCCTGCTGTGCCCACTGAAGCCGGTTCTGACCCGGATTACTGAGTGCAGGCTCTGGGTACCAACCAGCAAACTACCAGCAGCTGTAGCTGTTCTCGTCTAAGATCTCACGTCACGTATGTCCACACGACCTCTTGACAGGGCTAAAGTCTTGCGGTGAAATTTATTGCCTTTTTTGTGCTTTCAGTTTTTATTGCCTTGCTATTTTGTTCTGTAGTTATAAAATCTATTGTGGAAAGATTTACTGTGTACAGTAACCGCTCAAATAACATGCAGTGGCTGAATCTGAACACCAGTTGTGCTTAAAAAATATAAATAAATACATTTATTTGTTTATTTATTTTTATTTGATTTATTGATTGGTTTATTAACTTTATTTATTTATTTATTTATTTTAGTTGTTTTGTCCAGGTCAGATCGGTTACAAAGGCTATTCTTTGTTGATGTGTTGACTAGTTTTAAGGATTTTTTATTTTTTTTTCCTATACTTTTTTTCTCCTGTAGTAACTGTTATTTTTGGCAGAAACTTTGGTTCCCATGGTGAAGTTGTGTAAGGGTTAGTTTATTTTTTTAGTGACTGTTGTTGGGGAGAGTCTTCATGTTGGCTCACTCATCACTCTTATTCTACACTGCCAATGAAATGCCCCTCCTCTCAATATGTCCACCAAGAGACACACAGGCCACAGTCAGGGGAAAACTTGCTTAAAAGTATTTTTCTGTTCTTACGACCATAACCCTCTTTTACTAATTTTTCTCTCTCTCAGTCAATTCTTTACTTCCTGTATCACATCCCCATTTCCTCCATCATTTACTGTTCCTGTCAAGCCTGAGAACACATTGCTGCGATGCAGAAGCTCATCTGATACACTCTAGTGCATAGCTACACAGAAAATAACTTAATGGGAGTTGTTTTAATGAAATCCTTTCCCTTTGACTGTTCTTCTGCTGCTTCTGTGTATCCTAGTTATTAACTCATAAAGTTAATGTTTAATAATGCGCGCACACACACACACTGTCATTTCTGTGTCCTTCCTGTTATGCCTCTGGGGGTGTGTGGGTGAAGTAAGCCCCCAGTGATGCACATTAAAGATGAAATATGCCATACGCAATTAATTATTAACCACGCAAACATGTTTTATCTTTTTATCTCTTATTTTTCTCTTTTTCATCTCTTGTAGAGATAAGATTCAGCTTGAATTTTGCCTCTGAATATGGAGAGAGCCTTATCCTCCTGTGCAACATCTCTCTCACTCTCTTTCTTTCTGCTCCTGTTCTATTCTAAAACAGCATACTGACTGTTTTGGAATCTCATAAGTGACCGATTTGGAACACTACATAGGCAGCAAAATGTGCATCATATGTGACATACAACATAAATTTAACTCAACTTGTTTATATTCTCACTCTGCCTTTGAATCTCTGCAGACTGCATGTGTATTTCACAGGCTCTTTCATTTGACGTTTGCCGTTCCATTTTTCTCAGAATAGAATATAGAGAATACTGTAGAACTAGTAAGAAGCAGCAGCAAATAAATAGTCTGCTAAATTTTGCATTTACCTGCCTAGATATACTATTAGTTTTTGTTTGCTCGGTGTTAGCCTTATACAAGAGGTGGACAATACATTAAACAATTAACAGGCAATCACGTTTACAGTTAACATTTTAGTGTCTACACTAGTCAGATGGTTGACACAAATATTGCGTAAAATAATCACATTTTATCTAGAGCGAACTGTTTTTTTAAATAACAATTTTCACAAGTTTTTTTATTTTAAATACATCTGTTATGCTCACCAAAGCCGCATTTATTTGACCAAAATACAGTAATAGCAACAGTAATGTTGTGAACTTTTATTACAATTTAAAATAACCATTGTCTATTTTAATATATTTTAAAATGAAATGTATTCCTGTGAATTGTAAAGCTAAATTTTCAGCCTCCATTTCTTCAGTCTTCAGTGTCACGTGATCCTATACAGAAATAATTTTCATATGCTGTTTTGGTGCTCAAGAAACATGTTATCATTAATGTTATTTATTTATTTATTTATTTGGATGATTAGAAAATAGCAGCCTTTATTTGAACTATGTTGATCAATTTAATGCATCCTTGGTGAATGAAAGTAATTTTTAAACAAACAAATAATCAATCAATCAGCTTTTTTATCATGTCTTTCCTTCGCTTATGTAGTCACAGAATTTTTTTTGTGGGAATGAGACCTTAAGCTTGTGCATGTGTCAGTGTGTGTGTGTGTGTGTGTGTTATATGCGTGAGGTCTCTAATTTTAATGTAGTTGTGGAGGCTAAAATCTCAGCGCTTGACTATGCATGAGGACGCTAGTGCTCACTAAAGGTCAGAGCACAATATACGCTGAATACTTACCAGGTCTTGTTCTTAACAAAACCCACCTGTTCATTCTTTTACGAACAAGTGGAAAACATACAATCTTACCTCACCCAAAACCTCAGCAGATGGTTCCTCAAACTGTGAGTCTTCAATTAGCCTTAACCTCAGTGTTTTAAACGCTCCTAATGAGTCTGTGTTACCGGCTTAACTGATAAAGAAAGATCAATGCGATGAAGGGTGTGAGCGAGCGAAATTAACCCCGCACTCTCCAGGTGACCCGAGATATCTGTCATCGTAATGAGAACAGCGCAGAATAAAATACATTGTTTTTTCTCAGTGTGCCAATATCAGTAGCGGTTAAGAAATCAATAAAAAAATCAGTAGCAGTTAAGTGCATATTTATACACTTATACGCTTATTTATCTAACACACATACTTAGTCTACATTTCAATTGCACATAATATACCAGTACATACAAAACTGTCTACTGTTATATACCTGTCATTTTGTATATTGTTATTCCTTATTTACTTGTTCTTTTTAATTCTTCTTTTTATTATCTGTGTTCTTTGTTCTGTCACTGTCATTCTGTTGCTCTGCGGTAGCTTCTGTCATGAAAACAAATTCCTCGTATGTGTAAACAATAGAGCAATAGGGCAATAAAGCTCATTCTGATTCTGAAGATGTGCTAGGTTGCTTTTGGTTCATGCTTTTGGACTATTTGTATATTTGTATCAATAAGTGTCTTTGAAATACCTATGAACACATTGATAAAGACAGAGAGGGTGATCGTCTCCACGGTATTATTTTCTCAACCAAAGCAAAAGGGGGAGGAATGCAAGAAAAAGGGAGGATTACTGAGCGAAACAGAGCAATAAAGTACCACTGTGGGTGTCAAATTCTGTTTTTCTATTCATGTATGCCATTATTTATTTACAACCGACTTATGGTGTACATTTTCTGCTCATTCACTCACCTGCCTCTTTCGCTTTCCTTCACTTTCACATCATTTGTTTTAACCAATCAGAGACATGGAGACAAGTTTGCATCAAAGTCTCTGTCTGTCTGTCTATCTATCTATCTATCTATCTATCTATCTATCTATCTATCCAGTTTGTACCCATTTTAAGGCCTAAACTTCTGCAATGAAAAAAAACAAGTTGACTCTAAATCAATATGAAGTCAACTGCATGTAAAGTAATTATGCGAAATTTCGAAAAATGCATTGTCATACTGCAGGACACTGCTGATGCTGCTTGGAGTGTCATGTCAACTATCCGACTGCCGGCACCGAAATCTGCGTTCTGATTCGGTTCTAGTACATACCGGTTACATAGGTACCGGTGCCATATTGGTACCGGGTTTCGGTACCCAACCCTAGATGCTTCTGCAAGCGAATGCAACCACAACCACTTACCTAGGCAGGACTCTAGATCCCTAATCGAACACACTGTACAGTCCTCGTGACAGCTCCAAATGCTTCTGGAAGCTGCAAAACCAGGCTGTGGCAAAGAAAGAACTCCATTGTGCTTGTACATTCAGCAGTGAAGTACCCCATCCTTATTATGGTGTAACTCTGGAAATCTCTTTCATTTTCTTTTTAGCAAAACCACAAAGACATAAACGTGCCTACTGCCAAGATTGCAGTTTATTTTAGGTTTCCTTTCTACTCACAGGGGAATTTGTAGTACATTTTTCCAAATGTGTTTACCAATCAAGGACCGTAATTGCTGCTTAGCACTATGGTAAATAAATCAAAGGTTATTCAGGTCAATTTAGCAATTTATTCAAAGAAGAATATACAGTGTGTATATATATATATATATATATATACAGTGAGTATAGTTGTGTGCTTGTGAATGGGATCCAAATTGACCCTCGCCAAGAATCCAGTGTGAGTAAAAATAGACTTTGTCAAGTAAATTAAACAAGCTGGTTGGCTGGTAACTTTATAATGAAGTCTGGTTCTCAAAATAAAAACTCCATTCATTTTCTCCATAGAGAAATTGATTCATAATAATAACTTATACATCTTTACAGACAACCTGTTGAGAGCTCTGAGCTTATTAATGGTATATGCTTTTATTGAAAACACGCCTCCTGTTCTCATTATTGCATTATTGTGTTTAACATAGGAATTTGTGGTGGAAAACATTTCTCAATATTCTGTACTGTACAAAAAAAAAAAAAAAAAATCAAGCTTTCTCACTTCACTTTCAAAATATATGTATGTAATAAACTTGAAATATATTGTTTCTATAGATATAATCAACAACTTTAAATGAACAGTTTTACATTTCACCATTTTTCATTATGTTAATTCACAATGCTTCATGGGATTGTAGTTCTTTCCGTTGCTAAAACCGTTACACACAATCTTGTACTTTTGTCTTTCTGTCTGATTTTAAAATTTACTTTAAATCCTTTTTTTTATGTCTTAAAAAAGTTTGTAAAATTGCTTACTCACCTTGTAGCTGATTGGCTTGGTGCTAACTTATAAAAACAAATACTTTTTTTATGGGGAAAATGAATGGAAACACACACACAAATGGTACTTACAAACTCTATTAGGAGCTGGAACATTTAATGGTAATGGTAACTAATATGCACAGAAAAAGCTGAATAATTCACTTGATGCTTAAAATGTATTTTTAAAATTAAATGTTGTACAAAAAAACTGTTTTATCAGTGGTCAGAAACATTTGCAGTCAGTAAACGTTCTCAATGGATGCAGGTGTGGCAAGAAGTGATTTTGCCCCTGCGTTTGCAAATAACCCGAGAGGGAGGAAACCAAGCGAAAGACAAGTATTTTGGAATGATTTTAGCTTGCACCGCATGACCAGAATCTGGTGAGTGAGAAGAGGACCTTTGCGCTGGCTTCTCTCCAGCCTGCCTGATGGCCTTGTCTCTAAGGAGAGAGGGGGGAGAAACAGAGATGGCTTTACAATCACCCCACCAGCCTCGGACTGCACTGGCATCTCTAATCAGCTTCCCTTGCTCGCAGCATCCTGTTACCCAGGCAACAACCAAGCCTGCTCGTGTCCCGCTAAGGAGCGAGGCAGCACATTGAGAAATGAGAGAATACTGCTGCTCGCACAATCAAAAATCAGACAGACGGTGCCGGAATTCTTAACGGAACGATTTACAATGGAAATAATACAGTCTCGCAGTGGAAAGAGCGATCGGATCACTCACCAGTTATTAGTTACCTACAAATTTCGTGTGAAGGAGGAGTGTACATCGACCGATGTGTGTTTTTGTAGTTTCGAAAGGGTTATCTGGCTATTCCGCAAGCACACATGCACCTCTTCTAATCTGATGACTGCTTCTCACAGGGGGAATCACCAGCTGTCTGCGGCCCTCCACCTCCTCATCGCCTCCTCACTCCCTCACAGCAAATCCCCTCCCCGTCCGTTGAGTGCAGAAAGGTGTCTCGGAGGAGAGAGGGAAAGAGAAAGAGTATTGATTGGTTCTTCAGTTAGGCTAGACTAAATGGAGAAGTGTGGATGGCCGTGCCACTAGAGGCGAGCCGCACAGGCTCAATTTTCTGAACCTTGTTCTTCTGGTGTGTAAAAGGTCGGGAGAGGTTAGTGAGTGTTAGCACTGCACTTGCCGTCTCACCAACTCTTTCATTACTCTCCTTATTCCCCTTTCTTTATCGGTTTCCTTCTTTCTCCATCCTGCCACTTGACAGCAGTGTGTGAGTTTTATTTCAATCTGCCACGGGGGAGACAGTCTTCCTCTCAGCCCTAGTGTAGCCAGACGTTGGACTGTCTGAAGACAGTCTGGTCAGCTTAGTTTGGCCACTAGGGTTCAGTTTAGTTCAGTTCTGCTCAGTTAGACCATAATGGTAGATGCTGTAACTACACCATCCAAAAAGCATACATTAACAGCCATTCAGAAGTAACTGTGTATTCTAAATTAATTTAATTTAATGGACATAAATGGACATGAAGAATCATACCTGAAACAGAAAACTAATAAATACAGTAATATTCCTGCAGGAGAAGAGTTTCTTTGAAGGGGGAAGGGTGTGGTCTCAAAATTAAAGATGAATGAAGCAACACAACGCCAGCAGGGGTCACTCATACTTCATTGAATAAATAACAAACAATTATTTTGCTAAAATACATAATACATGGAGCAGTTTTGACACTATATTATTGATTGTTTATGTTGTTAAGTGTGGTTGCCAAGGCTGTTGCACAGTGATACACAAAAGCGGCCATAGCTGTGCTTTATCGTGATTAAAACACAGCTGCTGACCAATCAGAATCAAGGACTGGAACTAACCATTGTATGATATAAATGTATTTATATGTTTGTAATAGTTTACATATTTGACCACTAATTTTACTTAGTTTTACTAATTTATTTACATGTTTTATTATTGTGGTAAATGAGAATCATTGTCGTCTTATTCTGCAAGCAAAGATGCCATGTCCTTTAAGAATACTTCACCCAAAAGGCGAGCCTGTGAATACCACACAGGCAATTTGGAAACTTTGCACAAGAGCTATGCCACTGAAGGAGTCTGAAACCACAGACAGTTATTCACTACAGAAAGTGAAAAACTGATACTGCATAAACAGCACATTAATTCTCTCCGAAACAACAGCTGAATCTACCTCAACATATGCTGATAATGGTAGGCTATATCGATCTTAATTTATTGGCTTATTATTTTAATAAATTATTAGAGTGATTTCTGTAGGATCATGTGCCACTGATGACTGGAGTAATGGCTATTAAATTTCAGCTATTTTAATTATTATATTTCAGAATATTACTGTTTTTTTTTTTTTGCTTTTTAATCAAATAAATGCAGCCTTGGTGAGCACAATATACTTCTGTAGAAAGCATTCAAAAATAAATGATTTTATACTTTTGACCAGTAGTGTACTTTACAAATTATATCATTCTTCTACTTTGTCACATTTTAGAATATTCTCTAGTGAAGGGTTTTAGACTGTGTGTGCTCTTGTGGTGGCATCAGCATTGCCATGACAACATGTGTACTTTAAAGAAGAAGAAAAAAGTGTCTATTTTCAAAAAAATTATGGCAATAGCCTTGCAAACTATGTTTGGAAATGAGCTTTTCTTAGAAGGTGCTCACTGTACCTACCTGCATCTCCAAAGAAACTGGTTCACCCCACTTCCCAGAAGTTCCCAATCAGATTAGTTTCTCGGACTGAGAAAGTGCTTGCTATTTTTGTGGGCAATATGCATCAGACAGTTAACTCAACATCTTCTAGCATGGTGTTTTTATTATTATTATTATTATTATTATTATTATTATTATTATTATCTATTTAAGTTTGTTTTATTTAAATTTCTGTTTTAGTTTTAGTGCAATAGCATAAACATTTATTTCACTTAGATCTGAACGGTTGGCTAACTTTTCTCTCTCTCTCTCTCTCTCTCTGTCATTAGTATCACAGGTACTAAATTTTGGAATTAGTTCAATTATTTTGCTTTATAGTGTCCAAAAAGACCAAAAGTGCAGTCTGAATGTGCTTCAATAGAGGATTCTGTTTTTGAACGACCAGGCGCCCCCTAAAGGAAGGCCGGAAACAATAGGAAACAATTACTACAGTACAACTTGCAACATTTTCCACCCAGTGGAATCTCTTTCTCACCTAATCACTTTGTTCTTAGTGCTTTTTTGCTGTCATACATCTTACTTAGCCTCCAGGATAAGGTGCTAACTCTAAACTGACTTTCAAATAACTCATCACGGATAATCTCAGCCACCCACCATGCTTCAGTGAGCACAACCTATCTTCAGCCTATCCTTAAGTGTGATACTCTGAAAGGGTAACCTTGCGATCGTCAAGGTGTTAGTGTATGTGCGTGGTTATTCCATAAGTGAGATTGAGTCTATACACACACGCACACACATACACTCTCTTGCCCAGTCAGAAATGGGAGCATCAGGCTTGCAGTTGGGCCTCTGGGTGATGAGCCTGTAGACTAATTAAAAGATATGAGATCTAGCATATGGACTGAGTTCTTCCTCTCCACCTGACACTTCTCACCTCCGTCCCTATGCTGGGATTTTCATTAGCTCTTAATCACGGCCTATTCAGCTGTGCATCACACTGTAATTCAAGTTGTGTTATTCATGTAATATGACTCTGTGTGATATACTATATAGCAGATTTTAATTTATTTCTTCCTTTTTATTGAATAAATTGGTTTATTTGTTTTCCAGATACGAATGTCACTGTGTTGAACTGACAAGCAAATGCTACTGCCTGCTTGCTTGTTGCTTTATTTGTTTGTCTGTTGCAAGATGCCAGGATATCTGTTGCCAAGATATCTAAAAATTCTTACATCAAGAAGGATTTTCTAGACAAGTAAAAATCATTGTCTTATTTTCTGAAAAAAAAAAGTCAAAATTAAGTGAGTTTTTGCTTAGAACAAGCAAAATAATCTGCCAGTGGGGTAAGCAAAATAATCTTTCACAAAACAAAAAATTTCAAACACAAAATAAGATTATTTTACTTATCCCATTTGCAGATTATTTTATTGTTTCAAGCAAAAAAAAAAAGAATAATAATAAAAATAAGTTTGACTTTTTTTTCTGAAAACAAGACAATATTGTTTACTTGTCTAGAAAATCCTTTTTGATTTAAATTTTTTTTTTAGATATCTGGGCTGGAAACGACAAAAAATTCTAAGTAAGAAAAGCATTTTTTGCATTTAATATACTATATAACATTCGGACACTTTAACTGCTCTAAGACATAAAATAGCAAACTAAGTGCCATCTTTCTTTATTTAAAATGATAAATCAGTAGATATATTGTTATAGATAGATAGATAGATAGATAGATAGTTAGTTTCTCCATCTTATAAAAAAAATAAAAATAAAAACCGTTTTATTTATTGTGTGCTGTTTGGAGTCGTGTTATCCAAATGACGACACAGCCCAAGATCTGTGTCTAATCCTTGAGTGTTATACATGTAGACATGCATACATGTGTTTGGTTTGTAGTAGCTCTGTGGATTATTGATACTGCTGGCCTGATGCAGACTGGCTCCGCAGTCTTTGTGTTCCAATCTGTTAATTACTGCCAAGGGCCACGTGCTACTCAATAACTACATTTAAATGAATAAATATGAAGTAAACAAGACTGATGGGTCACTGAGTACCTGGGCAACACATTATTTTCTTTTGCAAATATGGAGAGCGGGGAGATGTTTATAACATAGTTTAATTATAATTAGGATACATCATAAATTGTTTTAGAAATAAAGATGAAGTCTAATGTAAAATGGCAACCTGGGTATACACAAAATGCATTTATATATATATATATATATATATATATATATATATATATAACCTAATTAATTAATTAATTAATATATTTAAATTTTTAGGCAAACTTTCAGGCTCACTGTAACTGTTGCAATCATATTATTATTAGTAGTAGTAGTAGTTGTAGTAGTATTAGTATTAGTATTATTAAAATAGCTGTGTTAAATGTGGTGGAAGTTGTGTGTTAAGGGGGTCATATGATGCGATTTCTTCTTTTTCTTTTTCTTTAGCTGTTTGTGCATGTATAAAATCTGCAAAGTAACAATGCTCAAAGTCTCCCACAAAAGGATTTATTCTATCTAAAAGAGAAGGCTGATCCAGACCGGGCTAAAACGCCTCATTAAAACACGCCCCTACATGTCTATGTCACGATGTGGAAATATTTGCGTAATGCCGCACAAATGTTCACACAAAGAAAGAAGGCGTGGTTTCAGTAACCGCAGTAGTGTTGATGCAGCCATGTCAGGGAGATGCTGTGTGTTTCTGTGAGAAAGCAAGAGCACTTTATTTGGCCTTCCAAAAGTAGATGCAATTAGGAATCATTAAGATTTGCTTACAGCAGAATAGCACAGCCTAAATGTTCGAATTTCCGCAACGTATTTTATGGACGACAGTTTCGTGAACCTAGGAGAGTACAAGACTGGCTATGCACGAAGGCTATTTCTGAAAAAAAATGGGTCAATTCCGACTTTGCTATTACAATCTGGCGCTTCTGAATCAGCGACTGTAAGCGTTTTGTTATTAGTTGAAGTATTTGCTATTGACTGTTCAAATGTGGAGTTTTGCGCGTAATGCGTCGTGTGTGTGTGTGTGTGTGAGGGGAACAGGGTCTCATCACAGCGGAGTGTCCAGCCCGTCAGAAATCGTCTTAACCGCGGCTTGTGTACTGCAAATACGTACAAGCATCATCACTGTGTCTGTCATGCGACTCTGTTCCCCATCCGGGCTGATGCTAAAACTAAGGATATTGTGACATTATTAACTGTCTTTATATTTACTTTGAAAGCTGAAGCTTGCGATTATTGTAAGGGGCATTACATTTCCGATGAGTGCTTGCGGAGTTCGGCCAATCACAATGCATTGGGTCAGTTGGACAATCAGAGCAGACTGTGCTTGTCGGAAGGAGGGGCTTTGTAGAAAACGACGCATTTGAGAGAGGCGGGGCATAGAGGACCTACAATAATGTACAGTATTTGAAAAATAATGTGTTTTTTGAACATTAAAGCATGTCAACATATTCTGTTACACCAAATACACAAAATAATGATCTTTAAAATAGCATCATATGACCCCTTTAATGTCTGCTTGTTTGTCGGTTGGCTTTTACTACATGAGTAATGTGATCAGTGCATTCTGTGTAAAATGCATATAAAGATGACCAGTTATTTAAAGCAATTTGCAACATTTTGCGCTAAACCTTTCTGTTATTGGTCTTTAATTGACAATAGAGTCTGTAGATTAAGAATAAATGTCAGTAAAGTGATTTGTGATGTGACGATATGCGGTCATGAGTTTTGCATCAGTAATTTGTAAGCTCTTCTAGGTCACACTGAAGGTACATTGCTCTGTGAAATGGTATTTATTGATTACTTTGACATTTTTAGAGCTGGATACGTTCTTGGTAGCTTGGGGTGTGTGGGTTTGGGTGGTATGAGCAAAATATGCTCCATAGCAGCTGAATTCATCAGGAAAGTCGACACTTTGCCGTCAAAAGAGGTGCGAACCATGGCATTTCCAGGAACGCAAACAGATAGAAATGCATCTTAATAGCAGAGCATTCCCAGAGATCCCATGGATGTACGTTTCAAGCTGTCAGAGAGCATGCCAGCATGTCCCCTTCAAATTCAAATGTGTGCACAGCAGCTCGCCTGGGAGGACGTCCCTAACTTACACACTATTGTCTTTTTTCCTTTCCTCCTCTCTCTCTCTCTCTACTCTGATCTTTCCATCACTCGCCCTCTCCGTCTCCTTCCTGCCCTGAGACAGCCATTAACAAAAAGGCAGTGTTTAAATGGCTTTGCCAGAGCGCCTGACATGGCTGTCAGTGTCCCAGAGATTACCCCCGTCCCCTGTCCATCCCACTGAGAAATGATGGAAGGGCCATGACAAAGTAAAGGGAGGAAAAAAATGGACAGAGAGCTGGGAAAAATGATTGACTGATTCATTACAGGCAGCAGGAAATGGTGAATGACTGTTGTCAAAGTGCCCATTATGAGGTCCTCAATGCATCTATGCCTGTTATGAGGTCGTCAAACTACATTTTAAAGTCAATATGAAATCAAAATGTAACCTTTTTACATTCTTAATGCATTTTCATGCTCCTTTTGTGTGCTATTCATCTGTGTGTGTTTATGACATACAATCAAAATGCTTATTTATACTGCCATTCAAATGTTTGGAGTCGAAAGTCTTTCATGCTCACAATTGTTGCATGTATTTGATCAGAAATACCATAAAAACTGTTGTTGTTGTTGTTTTTGTTCTCCCTGAGATGGCAAACCTGATTTTACAGAAGCCATTACTCCAGTCTTCAATGTCACATGATCCTTTTTTATTATTAACACAGTTGAAAACAGCTGTACAGTTTGTCTATAGTCACATAGTATAATCATACATTACATCCAAAGACAACACTACTCTGAATTGCAAATATTTGTTTCCTAAACAGATAATTATGTCTTCGTTGAGTCATTTTAGTTTCATTTGCATTTGTTTCAACTGTATCAGCTTCAAGCAGTTATCATTATTAAACCGTCATGGATGTGTCCTTTTTGTTTACCAGAAAATCAAGCGAGGCACAACATGCCAAAACTGTGAAAGCATGAAGAACAAAACATTCAAAAAAGAATGTGACAGACGCCTAATGATTCTTTATCTCCAAATGAGATCAGATGCTTGTACGATTAGAGTGTCACAAATAAGAGACAATGAAAAAGAGGAAAGCAAATCGCAAGCCACTGACCATGAATGAATCTGAAGCTTGCTGGCATAGCAGCTGCTTCCAGTCCTCCTCGGTGCCTTTACAGATTGCATTTCTCTCCTCACTATTAGCCTTGAATGAATGGATGAATAAACATTCTTTCATAATTTACTCACCCTTATATCATACAGAACTAGATTACTTTCTTTAGTCAGCTGAACATAAAAGAAGATGTTTTGAAGAATTCTATAGCCGTAATGCATGTTAGTGAGTAGTTAATGAGAGACTTATCATTTAGCATTCCTTTAAAAGTTACTTGTTATACAATAATTAGATGTACATTTTTCTTGGTTTGTCCCTAGGTGCTTTACATTTGTGGATCTCTGTAATTTGCTGTTTGTTGTCATCGCCATTACATAATTTGTGTCCCAGATTCTAAGCCACTTTGCTAGCACCACCTGCAAACCTCACTGCATAAAAAGAGGGAAGAACACAAATGATAGCTGTATTTAAGGCTATAATTATACTTTATGTGCATATTATATATTATGTGGTTTTGTGTCGGTTTTGCTAATCCGTTTTACTTACTTAAGACCCCTTCAGAAATGTGCCGTACAGCTACTCGACAAGCCAGAATCTGGCATGGCAACCACAATATCAGCTAGACGGCAAGCTCCATTGCACACCCACTGTGCTTATATCCTTTCTTTGTTCACTATAAGTGCAGACAGTCTACAGATGGCACAGTATGTACTCCATACACCACACGGAATCATCTTAAATTCGTTATGATGGGACGGAGACTTGAATAGAGGGGAGAAGGAGCAGCTCCAAAGCTTGTAATATTTAAGACATAGATCAGAAGCCCTTGCAAATATTAGGATGTTTGCATTGACGTAAAATCTCTTTTAATTGAGCTGGAATCACTCCAAACTGCCTGCGTCTGCTGCATTAAACATCGACCATTGAAATACGGCCTGCATAATATGCCTAAGTAGTTACAACCGCACCGGTTCAAAGCTCAGCACCCTCTGGCACTGTGCAAAATTGTAACCATACTAAGTGTTATCTAATGAAATCAATTTAGCCCAGAGACCTTTCCACTTGGGATAGAATTGTTAGTTGCATTATCTGTCTGGCCACCACAACATACATACAGCATTTTTAGTCCCTGAGCGAGGAGAACTACTGTAACTGGAATTACTACTATATTTTCGATCCTGTTTGTTTTTTTGTATGTTTTTACTGATTTAACCCTCTAATCGCTTCAGTTAGATTAGAGCAGTTTTGCACTCTGTGTCCTTTTATCAGCAAATCTGTAAACCCTGCTCTCAAACCAAAGTAAATCCATCGGAAATGGCAGTCAAATAGCAGAGGATTTCGATCAGTCCAAAATTGTGTCATGTTGCGCTCCAGTGTCATTGCTAGATTCAGGACCATTTACCATTAATGAAGGCCTACCCATGGCCATTAAGAGAGACAGAATAAAAGTAGCTGTAGTTTAAAATAAAATGCCAGCATCTACCCTCCCAATTCATCATGGTCCACTGCTCAAGAACAGAGATGTACCTCCGCCTGAGGTCATGTTCATTCTAGGCCAATCAATGAGACTGCATTACTGTAACATGAGTTCAATTCATTTTCAATAGAGACATAGTGGTAATGTTATTTGTTTAACTGACTGTAGCCACAGTTGAGAGGTAATAAAAGAGGGCAATTTCAGTATGTTACACAACTTTTCTCTTTTTCTGTTCTCAAAGTTAACAGATTAAAAAAAAACTGATCACTTTTTTTCCCACCTAAAAACAGGAGTTTGTGTAAAAAATGTGTTTGTTTCGCTGTTTAACAAATACTATTATTATTATTATTGTAGTAGCTCCCAAAGTTAGCAAGTTACAGTATGTATATATATATATATACAGTGCTGCTTGAAAGTTTGTGAACCCCTTGCAGAATCTGTGAAAATGTGGGTAATTTTAACAAAATAAGAGAGATCATACAAAATGCATGTTACTTTTTATTTAGTTCTGTCCTGAGTGAGATGTTTTACATAAAAGATGTTTACATTTAGTCCACAAGACTAAAAAAAATTGCTGAAATTATTCAAATAACCCCATTCAAAAGTTTGGGAACCCTTTATTCTTAATACTGTGTGTGGTTACCCGGATGATCCACAACTGTTTTTTGTTTTATGATGGTTGTTCATAAGTCCCTTGTTTGTTCTGAACAGTTAAACTGAGCACTGTTCTTCAGAAAAATCCTCCATGTCCTGCGGAATCTTCAGTTTTCCAGCATCTTTTGCATATTTGAACCCTTTCCAGCAGTGACTGTATGATTTTGAGATCCATCTTTTCACACTGAGGGCAATATATATACATTGTATATATATATATATATATATATATATACAATATATATACAACATTGGTTCTAACAGTAACTGTAGTAAGGAATGTAAGTATTTTGCTGGGAAACTGAGGTTACCATGGTGACTTGCTAACTTTGGGAAGGAAAGTGGCAATTCATAATTCTGAGCCCACATACTTTAGATGTTTCAGTGCCTAATTGTGTCTCTACTCTTTGCCTCTGCAGAAACATTAAGATCCTGCAAAGTTATTTTCAGGGTCTAAAATCATTTTCACATCCTAACAGGGTTGCCCCACTGCCCCGTTTTTTTTTTTTTTTTCATTTCTTATATTTAATTTTTAATATGCTAACAGTATTTTTTCCCAACACTGTGCACTCATGCTAACTGTGTTAAAATTTACCTTTTTTCCCCTCTGTGAAAAAGATGGCTACTGGTTTCCAACCTGATAAACTCCAAGTCCTGTATCATGTTCAGTATAATGACATTTGACTGTTGTTTCTTGCCTGACTGTAATAATACTTCAGTTTCAATTTTGTTGATGTATCAGGATCCAATGCATATAGCCTTTCATTTGAATATCAAATGGCAGCTCTTTCTCCTCATCCATCCTCTCTGATAACCAGTCACACCGATCAGTCAGTCAGATGATCTATATCTGTCTCCCTGGCTTTCATTGACACCATTTGCCCTAATCTGGGGAACATCAAATTCAATATGCTTGATTGTTCTTTTGTCTAGGTTTTTAGAAAAGTGTCGCTTTGTTCTCCAAGCATGTGACATGATGTATAAATACATTGTTTGTTTATTTATTTATTTATTTTTTCTTTTTGTTATTTTTTTTTTCCATATGAAAACTAGAAAATACCCAGAGCGCTTCTCTTTTGAAGACGTGCTTCAAAGACAAGAAACGTCAAAGTGGATGGCCTGTTTTTGTTTCTCATATCTCAGCGGAACCCCGGTGAAGCGTCCTGGTCAAAAAGACGCCACTGAGCTCTTCACAGTTCTCCTCCATTAGTGTTTTCACTGGATCTTTTTTTTTTCCCCCCTTCAATGCTCAGCTTCTTTGAAGACACAATCATACTTCTGCTCCTGCTGAGGTGACATAAAACACAAATGCCTGATCCATCTCGAACCCTCCTCTGTCTAGCTTTGCTTTTGTTGCAGCTTTTCTTTTCAGTGCTATTTTTCCCTGAGTTTCAAAATTGATTCCCACTTTTTTTTTTCTATCCCATGCTTTTTTTATGAATCTCTTCTTTTTCTCTTTCTCATACACACACAGCACAGCATAGAAATCCTATTTAGCCAGTAAGTTCAACTGTTCTCCTCTAAAAGGCAAAAAAAAAAAATGAATGAATAAAATTACGCAAATTCAGAGGGCTGGGAATGAGAAATGGACATGAGCAAAGTTTCAATGTGAAACCCATTGAGTTCCGGAATGCCGGCCTTTGCTCACTGTGCCGCCCCGAGGCAGTTGACCTCATCTGTCTTTAACTAATGGATGGAGGAGAACAAAGAAGTTATAGACAGTGCCCTTCCAACTGTACACGTTGTTTTTATCTGGGACATCCTCTGTACAGTGACTTTCCACGACAAGCCTCTCTAAGCTGTGACTTCAATGGCATCAGAGCCCTACTGACTAGTGTGTGGACAGTTCTGGTTTGTATTATTCAAGACATGGCCTTGGCAGGGCTGTGTGGATGTTTTATTCCACAATCATCAAAGCAGACAGCGTGCTTCTCCAATGCTTTGTTTGAGAAAATGAATGGGGAAAAAGACAAGAGCTGGAGATTTTGACGGGCCACAAAGCGTAATGTGTCACCAGCAGCCATCACTTTGGGTTAGTGTTATGATGTGTCTAAAAGAGCTTTCAGGATGTAGACTGATAGACCTTCTGAAGGGGCCTCAGGCAAGAAGTTAAGGCGAGACGACCCTCGGTCTCGGAAGAAGACAGTTTTGAGGACAGATTAGATTAGCGGTTCTCGTCCGGTTTTGCTACAGGTCCTTGACTTTACATTGGACATTAAATGGTGACCCAACACTATACCAAAACCCTGTATTTAATGGGTTGAGGAATCTTGCACAAGGTTTTTGTTGTTGTTGTTGGTGGTGGTTTTTGCTATAGATGTCCTTGGCAAACAAAATCAGAATTAAATGATTAAGGGTATATTTTACCCCAAAATAAAAATCCTGACATCAATGACCTCCTCTCCTTCCTAACATGTAGGAGTTTATTCTCTAGAACAAAAAAAATAAAATAAAATAAAAAATAAAAAAAAGTTGTTTGGAGGGATTGTTTTGTTTTGTTAAATTATCCCTTAAAGTAATGATTAACCAATGACAGAATTTTCATTTGTTTTAACAATTAAAATAAAGTTTAGTCTTGGGGAAAGTGATAAAATCTTCAAAACAAGTTGACTATGACACCAAAAATCACACAGAAGAGGGAAAATGTATAATGTCTGATTAAACTAACATATTCATTAATCACATAAATTTGGTATGATAACATCAAGCTATATATTTTTTTAATTCAATATCCTGTTAACCAAAAATGATTGTAAACGTGTGCATCTGTAAAGTTGTTCACATGCAAAATATGTACATTTTGTACATTATACCACACTTTTAGCATGAAAAAGCTAATGAAATCACACTAAGAATTTATGATGAAATACTGCATGTTTTAGTTTAGTTAGACACATACAGTAGACTGGCAAGCACAAATGATATGTGATTTCTCATACGTTTATAAACCTAATCATTTCATTTAAATCCCCATTGCAAGATTGAAATTAGCAGTTTTTCCTTCTCTCCACGACTGAACAGACCTATGATTCACTTTTTGGTTGTGACCCACCAGTTGAAAACCACTGAATTATCCCATGTCTCACCTATCATACTCACACGAGTTCCTGTTTCTTCCCACTATATTTTCAGAATACTGTATGTTACAGGTCCACAAATTCCAAGAAAAGAAATAAGGTGAAAAAGACTAACTTCTTTTTTTTTTACACTCCAAAGTGTCACAGCTCCCCTGACTGTGGTCCATTTGCACCCCTGTGGGAAGTGTCCGCTCATGATTTTCCATGTACAAATGTGTTTGAGAGTTTCTTGTCATCTCCAAGAGGTGTTTTAGTGCCATTATGGGGTTTTTGTAACCTGGAAATGGGGGCCAGGTATTGAAGATGCATCCGCCACAAATCTCAGTCCATAACTACAACACTTTATATCCCCCATCTGTTGGAGAGACGCCGCTAAACAGGGCTGCTTTTCTTTTCCCGTTCTTCTTTTTCATTCAGCAGGTTTGGATTTGAGCCTGGACTAGCCATCCTCCATATTTTATAACATCAATGAAAGGAAGCTGGCTTCACACTCAATCAGCTTGTTGCCTCTAAGCCCTGGAGAGAACATGCTTAGAGAGAGAGAAGAAGTGAAATACAGAGAGAGAGAGAGAGAGAGAGAGAGAGAGAGAGAGAGAAAATGGGAAGCAGTGAGAGTGGTAAAAAGAGATATAAAGACTGAGAGAAGAGAGGATGTAAGCAGATAAGAGGTTGGGAGAGTTTCGCTCTCCTTTGCATAGTTTCGTCCTGTTTTGCGGCTCTGGGTGCTGCTCTGTTTGCGCTCCACGGCCCGTCTTGACCGGGTCATCGGTTGCTTCTGCTAGATAGCTGCTAGGACAAATGCATGCAGAGAGAAAGTGGGGTGCATTTCACAAGCTGGCCATTTTTCTTTGCCAATAGGTTGGTCGTGTGTACTTGGCACTGCTTTCTTACCAAATGGGATCAAACAAAGAGCAGCTCAGTTGCTCGTTTAGAATTCGGAAGGAGAATTAATGCACTTCTTGTTTCCAAACTGTTTCTGCCTATGATGGTTTGTGCAGTTATCATAAAAAAGATAACTTTGTGATTTTAATGGATTTTAAAGGTCAAAGTCATGCTTTCAGATGCTAATTGATTTTATTTCTTGCTTTTTTGTGATTCCCAAACCTTCCCAGATTATTATTCCTCAATGTTTTCCATTCACAGTGGATCATAGTCATTTAGATTATTGTTAGATTGTCCTACTTTTGTCTTGTAGCTCTTGTGACAGTATTTGGGTCGTGGTGTACATTCTATTCCATATTGATGTAGTGTGTTTTAGAGACTTTATAATCTGCTTTTATTCTTAGTTCAATGGGAGCTTGTGCTATGGTAATGCCAGACATTACATTTGGGAAAATAATAGTCCTGTTAATCCTCAAAAGCATGTCCTTTTCGTGGGTTGTGTCAAACCCTCCCCCAGTTCTGTCACGATGCACATTGTGTTCCCCTTCCCCCTTTTTGCTAACACTCCCAAGAGTCATTAGGATCTAGGAAAACATGGAAAGCAGGATGCATGTTAACACATGCAGCTGAAAAGTTGCTAAACTAAAACCCAAAAAATAAATAAAAATATTTTAGTGTGTGTACAATCTAAAATAATACCTCAGTGACACTGGGTGATAATGCTTATTGCAGCTGACAGGGTGTTGGTTCCCAGGGCTCAGGACTGTTGAAGAGCTGCATGGCTATAACAGCCCACAAAATGTGGCCAGGCCTCCATCACCTCCAGCCCTGCTCTCTCTTGGTGCCCACAAAGGGGCGGGGGGGAGTACTGGAGTACATGTAGCCAGAGCAGAGCACTGAGAAATCCTCGCCAGCTTATCGTCCTGTGCTTGTGGCCATTGATACCACATCTTTATCGGCCAGATCTGCCTTCCCGACCTCCCAGATTATAAAAGGTCTCTCAGAGTTTGCGAACAGATAGTCTTCTTTGGCTTATCTACATTATGGATGGCTTTCCTCTTAGTCTCACAGTAGTGTTAGACTTACAATCAGCAGCAACTGATCTCGACAGAACAGGCAGAAATAGCTTTTATCCCCGTATTTGGATTTGTATTGTTTTCCAATTAAAGAGGCCCTGGAATTGTGCCCTGACTTTGTAATTTCCTTTGAAAATGCGATTAAAACGAAGAGTGTAGATCAAGGGTCTTTGATTGAAGAGTGCAGGCAAAATACGACCGTATATGTTTATATTGTTAGTGATCTGTCTTTTTTTGTTTGTTTTTCTTTTTTAAGCAACTGCTTATTCAAATAAAGATCAAAGCAGAATTGATATTGTGACTAGGAACAAAAACAAATTCAAATGTAAATGAATTGAGACAATTTACACACACACCTAGTGAGAGAGGTTCATACTTTCCCATTTATTAATAAAAAGGGTCTGTGGAGGTGTTTTTTTTTTTCTATATTGTTCATTAATAAATGAGAGTCTGACTTATGATTTATTACATTTCTGATCATTCGTCAAGTCATACATTAATAAAAACATTAACTTTTTATATGGTTTCAATGTGTTTTAATTGTAAGTCTCCAGTCTTCAGTTTTAGATGACTTTCAGAAATCCTTCTAATATGCTGGCTTGGTGCTTGTTTTTAATTTTTTTAATTTGGTATCAGTGTTGAAAACAGTTGTGTTGCTTTTTTTTTTTTTTCTTTTTAGGATTCTTTGATTTAAAAGAAAGTTCAAAAGAAAAGTATTTACTTTTAATTTTGAACAATATAATGCATCTTTTCTGAATAAATGAATAAATAAATCTTACTGACGCCAGACTTTTTCCTGTTAGTGTAAATACCAACACTATTTATTAGATAACCCTGATTTGTTTAATTCATTAATTAACACTTTTTTGGAAACCGACTCAGATATCTTTTCATACTAGGTATAATGAAGATCTTTGCAGAGTTTTATGCTCTGTAAATTACTTCCTTGAGGTTAGGAGAAGTCGCTCAAGAAGTATGGTAAGGAGAAGGGGATTTAGGGATTGAGCTGTAGGGACAGGAATAGGGCGAAGGTCTTGATTTACTGCCATCCATCAAAGCAGGCCAGCTGCTGGCCTGGCAGGTGGAGGGCACCCGTAAAGCCAACAGCTTCCCTGAGACAAAGCCTCTCTGGCTGAGGCTTGTCATTACTGCCGCTGCAGGGTTATGCTGTCTGGGACCATCTGTATTAGCAGGCCGTCTGACGGAGCTCCCAGAAGAAGCAGAAATGTATCCACATGACTCTAGCAGGCATTTCCCAGGCTGTAATTAAGCTCCTAGCCGTAGCCCCGCTTGCCTGGCTTGAGCGCAAGGAGACCCAATCCTGCTCATTAGCGTGGCACCCAGAGTCAAAGTGCTAACGTTGCTATAATTACAGCCCAGGCTCTAGATCCAGAACGCATTGACTTTGGTCTGCGGCTTTATCCTTAGCGCTTCGCTAGCTCTAACCTTCAGGCAGATTGACGTGCAGATTGAGAAATGTAACTAAAGCAAAGCTAGAGGAGACGTTTTGATTGGCGCTATGTTGAACGAAAAGGATGCTAGGCATCATCGATTGTGTGCATGTTAGCGTGTGGATAAAGCTGTGTTTAAGTGTCACACAAGTGATTTACCTGCTACACCAGTTGCCAGCAGTGGTTGTGCTTTAGCTGGAAGGCCTGCAATTAGCAAAATGATGCGTTTAGAGCCAGTCCGATGCTTTGAGCCAGCTGGCGTGGGTGTAAAGAGATTTTTCTCTGTCCAGGCTAGCTGATGTAGACTTGTGTGCAAGTGGCTAATGGGTACATCAACCAGTCTAGATAACTTTTTTTTTTTTCTTTTTTTTCTTTTTTTGGTGAGTTACAGAAAGTGTGCGCACGTAAACCAGAGATCACATGAAGACTCCTGAAAGACTCTAATCTGTAAGTTCCGCTCTTGTGGTCACTGGGAGCCTGGCAGACATAATAACACCATAATGGTCTCCCAGCTTGCTGTAGGGCTTCTGTGCCATGCTGGTCCCATGACTGGTCCAGGTCAGCCAACAAACCATGCCGGCATATTGAAGCACAGGGACACAACATGGCAGTGCATGCTTTTCCTTTGTATGTGTCGTGTGTTGTTGTTCGGTGTCTGCCAGTGGACCTCTGGACAGGCACTAGTCCTCTTCAGGCATTCTGTGGCTTTAAGATGCTGACAGCCTGTACTGATGTGGTACAATTAAAGGGGTAGTACACTAAATGTGCAGAATTATACTACTGTTCAGAATTTTTAGCTTAGGTTAGGTTGTTGGTTTTTTTGTTTGTTTGTTTGTGAAATTAATACTTTTATGATGGACAAATTAAATTGATCAAAGGTGACAGTAAAGCCATTTATAATGTTACAATAGATTTATATTTTTTTTAAAAAGTAGAAAAATAATTAATTTAAATCAGTAATATTTTACAAAATTTCTATTTTTATTGTTTTTGACCAAATAAATCCAACGATGTGATCGGTTCTTTTGAGAAAAACTATCATCATATCATACAAACAGAAATGTCTTTACAGCATCAAATTAAAAGGTTTGGTTTAACTTAAAGAAACTGTGACAGAAATATACTACTACTACTACAACTAATATTATTATGAAAGCATTATTTTTAAAGGAATACTTACCAGAAAAAAACAAAACAAAATAAATGTTTACCAGAATTTATTTACCAGGAAAATGTAAATACACTTTTTTTATTTATTTTTTTTTTATTTTAGAAAACCAATTAATTAGAGATGCTTTTGAATGTTAAAATTTAGTGAAACCATTAAAACGGAATCCAAAAAACTAAATTGTGTAATAAATTTATGATGAAAGTTTTATGATTTCAGTTAATTATATTCATTTTAGGCTTTAAACGATCTGATGCATCTGACAAATTGGGATGTTTTAGTCTTCAGGCTTACCCGACAGTCCTGTTTTCCCTCCCTCTATCTCTGCACTGAAGCCTGGCCACCCCTCCCTCTTGTTTCTGTGAAATCAAATCACATTAATAGCCGCTCTGATGCGTCCTTTGTACCTTTTCTGGCCACTAGTGCCTAATGACCCATACAATATTAATTGAATCACTTTAGGGTGGCCAAATAGTTTTGTCAAACAAGTTTGGAATTTATGTAATTGTTAACCATGTAGTCCTCTTTTTTTCTTTTTTTTTTCTTTTTTCTCCCTTGGAGAAAAAAAGTGTGTGATGTACATAATAGTGATAATGAACAATGAATTCCCACTTTCATTGGACATTTAATTGGATTGATAGTGATGTAGAGGAGAGGTGGTCAGTCGTGGAATACCCAAACCATCTTTGTTCTGTCAGACTATTTTAGCAAGATGAGTGGCCCTGAGCAGAAAACAATAGAACATGAGTACTGTATTGATCCCTGAGGGGAAATTCAGGTGC
Source organism: Tor tambroides (assembly GCA_021397915.2). NCBI lineage: Eukaryota > Metazoa > Chordata > Actinopteri > Cypriniformes > Cyprinidae > Tor > Tor tambroides. Next base: position 34,530 of record JAFVLL020034086.1, read on the forward strand.
AAACTAGGAGCGACATCAAACAGAGTGCTCAAAAAACACCACTATACATAGAACGCAATTAAGACCATCCGAGACACAGAGTGCCAGTCGCATCAAATGCATAGCTTGCAGTGTGAATGCATTATGTGGTATTATCGTGTTAGAGCATGAATAGGAGGAAAAAATGTCCTTGTTGAATGTCATTGTTCCTCACTGGGGTAACCCTCTCAGGAACTTGTGTGTGTGTGTGAGTGTGAGTGTGTGCACATGTATGTGGAGACTGCATTGTAATGTCAAAGCAGAAGGCAAACACGAACAACTGTAGAGCTTCAAAGAGCACAATAGTGGAATAAGTTGGTGGCTGAAGGTGCTTCAAGATCGTTGTTCTCCAAGGGCACATTGCTTTGAGTAAAACCAGGGTTATGGAGTTGGCTTTTGTGAATAATTTGTATATAGTGTTATATCAAGATCACAGCATAGAAAAATACGCCGACTACCCTACACCCTGGCAAGACTTCCAGATACTTGAAGGATTACAGTACCTCCACAATCCTGCTCTAGGCCCCATTTCCCAAAAGCATCAAAAGCAGTGCTTAATCTCAAACAAAATGAATGATGAAAATGTTTGACAGTCCCAGTTTCCCAAAAGCATCTTAACTTTAGTACCGGTATTTGAAGAACGTCATAGAAAGAGATACGGCCACTACCTGGCTACTGAGTGGAAACAGTCTCAGCTACCCTTAGGTTACACATAAAACTCAATCTCACATAATTATGTTAAGTACATTTTTGGGAAACAAAACATTTATGTGGAACACAAGAGGACAATGAGAAATTTCGCGAAATGTGTGTTTTTGTCCATGCAGTGTTTGGACCCCATTGACCTTCATTGAATGGTTAAAACCAGTTCAAACTTTCTTCAGAATATCTTCTTTTGTTTTCTGCCTAAGAAATAAAATTATACTTGAAACTTAGCCCTTTAACAGAAACAATACATTGAAAAATAAGGCCCTGGACCCATGCTGGTTTTAAAGACAGAAATCCACCAAAAAATCATTTGTTTTGCTGATGTTTAGCTGCGGCCATTTCCCCTGAAGCCCAAAGACAAAGTGCATTAGTGATTCAAAGAGTATGTTCATTGCTCACATAAGAAAAATCATGGATAGAAAAAAGGTCTTGTTTATTTATGCTTGTAAACTACATGACAAATGAGACCTCAAAACAGGCTTGGAGAATTGCTATAATATTTTATTTAAAAAATGTCTGTCTGAGGGCATTTTGATATCTTAATCTATATGTTTCAGATTTACACACTGTTAATAAATATTATTTTTATTGTTATCATTTGTCCCAATGGTTGTTCTATATGTGGTTAATGCAGTTTTGCATTCAGTGGGAAACGAAACGGATGTAAAGCCTTGAGGCATTTTGCAAGGCTCAGTAAACTGTGCTTCAACCAATCAACATGATTGAAAACAGAACAAATGCAAGTTTAAAAATTCAGCTCCATTGATCCCACAACAGAGCACATTAAGTGCACAATGGGGCCTGTGTAAAAAACAATTGATTCCTCATTGCAAGGGCTTGTGTTTGTCATTATTGGTCAATACTGTAGCAATACCCTTTACACGTTTACAATGTTTGTTTTACCTAAGATTGAGATGCACTTTTAATCAGATCTTTTCATTTACATTTAGGTGTTTAGTAGACACTTACCCAAATGAGGTGTTCTACAAAAAAGTGATTTATCTTAGGATCCTTGTAGAAGAATACAAAGTGCTTGTACAGAGATGGAGGTAATATCGGTGTGAGGTTAAACGATTTATAAGTTGATTTCACACCAGCATTTTCTCAACTAAAGGCATTGGGATTTCAGTTTGTTGCAATTATGCAGCTCACATGCAACACTTGCTTAGTTTAATGGTTTTGTTACTTTATAATGACTTACTAAGGTGCTGGAGGTTTGTTTATTGACATCTGCACATTGCTCTGATAACGTTAATAGCATAGGTTGGTGGAGCATTGGTAATAAAGTGCTGTGGAGGTGAAGGGAAACGCCCCATAAAAGTTTATTGACTCACACTTGCTCCTCTGAGGCAATTGTTTAGTGGCTCTCTTTTGAATATTAGAGTGATGCTTTATTGAAGTCATTACTGACTGATCTGAGCCTCGTCATAACAGGTCTTGCATTTGGTGACGTTGCCTCTGCACACTGACTCAGGACCACATTATCCCTTTCCTAACTCAACTGTGTTTTACAAGCAATTAGCAGATTGCTCTGAGATCAGAATTAAAGAGCAACATCTACATAAATTTGACAGTTGACATTCAATCTCAATGCAAATGCAATGCAAAAATACTCTTTTTCTTTTGGTGTGGTATAGTGTAAAACCTTGATACTTTTTTTTTTTTTTGCACCAGTTCCTTTTGGCAAAATAATTCTGGCTGAAATTGGAAGGACACCGTTTGTGAACAGCAATTTTTTATAGACATTCCAGGAGTGCTGAATTGAATTGAAGTCTTGGTTTTGACTGAGCCTTTTTGGGACGTGAACCTTTTTTGGCACTCTGATGTGGTTTGTGCTGTATGTTTCAGGTCGTTGTCCTACTGAAGGAAGAATCATCTTCTAACTCCCAGTGCTCTTTGTCAATTGCAGCACGATTTCCTCCAGGATTTTGCTACGCTTAGTGCTTCTCCAATTTTTCCTTTTGCCTTCAAGGGTTTTACAGACCTTGCTGCAAAGAAGCCTCCCTAAAGTGTGATGCTGCCGTCACCATGTCTCAATGTAGTTAATAGCTTTGTGTTGAAATCTAAAACACCACCAAATCTCTCTCCGCATTTGTGAGCCTCTGGGCAAACTCCAGCAGAGATGTGATATCAGGCTGTGTTTTTGGCCCCCAAAAGAGGCTTTCTTCCTGACACTCTTCCATCAAAGTGAATTGTGTTTGCAGTTGTGTTTTCTTGTGAACATTTCACCAGGGTCATCACTAAAATTACCTGAGACAATATTTTATGAGTTAGTCCCATAGAGGGCCTTAGTCTGTGGAACCTGGGAGTCCATACAGATTTCAAAGGGCTCATGTAGGTTGTATTTAGAACACATAGAATTTCCTTCAAAGGTTTTCTTGTGGCTTTTCTGTTTTGATGTACATTTCTAGTGAACCAATATTAATTATGTAGTGTAATATTGTTAATTTTGTCTGTTTTTAGTGTATTTTTGATCCAAAAAAAAAAAAATGCAGCATTAGCGAGCATAAGAGACTTCTTTCCAAAACATCTTCCAAACTTTTGACCGGTAGTGTATAATAAAAACACAAACATAGAAATAACTGTCTCTATGTGAATTGCTTTCTCTTAAACATTCACGTAAGCAGTATGTTATAAAAAGAAATCCGCTGTCTGCATGGCTTCCATATATTATTTCACAATTGTTCTGGGCATTGTGAGAACAATTATGGGTAATTGGCTTTTGCAATTTGAATGGGATAAAATGGGTGTGCGTATGGTTAATTTTGTGATTGAAAGATGTCTAGATGTTACTCATCTGCTATGACTGAACTTTGATTATGATACATACAAATTCTATTTGGGGTGGAGTCTAATCACTGTCAACCGTGTTGATTTGATTGGCCCTATTCATCTGACTCCAAGGAAGAAGCTGTCAGAGGTTGTGAGGGTATGGGCTTTGGCCCATGTGGCCTACAGTGCATTAAAACTGGCATCGAGGGGCCAACTCCATCTGCATTTATTTATTCACTTATTAATGCAATGAATTAGGGCCACTGCCAGGCTCTGCCAAAGTAAGTCTGTCAGACTTGGCACCAAGAAACTAGTTGGGAGATGATGTGGTGAGGCGGGGATTCAAGCGCCTCAGTAAAGCTCCCAACATTAATCTCTTTCTGTCTGAAATCTGACTGAGGCTTTTAACTAACTGGTGTTCATGAATCGAGGCCAGACATTGGCAGCCCCCCTAATCCCTCACAGTTTGGATATGAAGATCTTGGATCAACATTTGCTCACCAGTGGCATCTTCTGTCTTGAACCTCAGCCAAACCACACCACTCTACCATATAGAGCTATATGACAGATGAGATTGACAGCTCCTTTTGTAAAACGTGTGTTCTCTAGTGATGAGATGCTTAACTCAAACACTGTTTTATTGATTGTGCCCGTTTGGATCCAGCTCATTTTGAAGTACTAATGGAAAACCTAGCGCTTAGTGGTAATGGTGCGATTACACACCGAAAGAGCCTTGAGTGAGAGTCTGGGCAGATTTAAACCAGTAGACCGTGTTTGGTTAATGACCTGTTTTGGTGCCGTCCTGTGGGTTTTAACCTTGGTTAAAACTGTGTCCATTATGATACTATTCACTGCCTGATATGCAACATTTCCTGCCATGTATGGCCTTTTACGACTAAAAAGACGTGAAACATATAGCATGAAATTGATCGGCTTATCGTACGATGGTCAGCATTTAACTGGTCGTAATTTAAAAATATTATTCTGGTGTTCAACTCAAACATTTTTTGATATCTCTCAGCACTCATGTAGTTATTATTCACACTGTATTTCAAGGTAGTCACAACCATAGTCATGTAGAAAAAGCAGAAGTACTGTGTTGCTGCTAAAAAAAATGTAATTAAGTTAGTAGAGTGATTGCCTTTAGTAAGTTGCACTAGTATCTGTGAATATGCGTATATGTTCGTAGATACCTTGTGTGTGGTTTGGGGCATGTTATCCCACAGTATTTCTCCAGTTCTCCGCTCTGCAAGCTTTGATGAAACGCTGCTCGCACCTCGCTAGAACGCTCCCTCTTCCCTCCATCACTCTTTTCTCTTCTTCTCCCACAGAGAGGGGTGGCATGGGGCTCTGTTTCCCTTTCTAGTGCTTGCTTTTGTTCTGTTTTTCTCTTTTGTTGAGTTTGTTTTGACAGCATGTATTACCACAGCTCATGAGGGTTTGAAGAGACTAGCTGCTAACATTAGCATGGTAGCGTATTTGCTTTCTGCACGCATAAAGCTATCTTTTCCTTTCCTTCTGGTTTAGAGGACTCTCTAGAGTTGCTCATATATTTACTGTGGGTAGTTTGCTTATATATTGCCCTAAAGGCCTTACCTTTTTAAAAATAAAATTTAAATTGTATTTGTTTGTTTGTTTATTTGTGTTTGAGTGTGTGGAAATAACACATCATATTGAATTATTATTATTATTATTATTATTATTATTATTATTATTATTTTATTTTTATTTATTTTGTCAACCACCAACCCTGATTTTCTTTCTTTTCTTTTTTTTTCCATTCCTGCCATCAAATCAGTTAATTGTACTCACAATTAACTGTCTTTCATTTGCATTGTGAAGAATAAGTTCACCTCAATGATTAAAGATTGCCTTGTTTTTAACCTTGCTGCATTTCACATATCACCAGAGGCTTTCTGGCATTCGATCAATTGAAGCCTCAATCAGATCAATCAGTCCTCTCAGGTACTGACCTGCACATCGATCATCAGTAAGGCCTTGTGATGTGCGATGTGCTCCACTGCTTCATTAAAAGCCTATTCCGTTGCAATGGGTGACAGTGGTTTAGCATGGAAGCCACCTATTCTGACCTGCCTTAGGCCACTAAAGGCTGATCAGTGGGCTCTCAGCGCCTATAAAGCTACTAAGGATTGTAAAGGCTTTAAGTTGAAAGTCATTTGCTCTTTTACCTCCATTCATAAGTTCACTGACGATTTTCAGGTGCTGTATCACGCACTTTTCTCACTCACTCATAAGGAAGCTCACCCATACTCCCAGAAAGCTTTCACTTCATCGTAGACCTTTACAATTAAATTATTAAAAACTGAAAAAAAAATTCTAGTGGGACTATGAAACCACAAATGGCACTGATTTAAAATTTAAATAAATATATAATATAAATAACTGTATATAAATATATCTGGATGTGCTCCATGCTTCAAAGTGAAGGAGTGTCACTCTGTTCTGCTGTTTACTGCATATGTGTGTGGCTCATGAGCCGTTTCTCTCAGAGCAGTACATGAAATAGAGTTTGCACATAAACACAGTCTTAAATCTATGCTGGAGTTTGCTCAAAGTTGCACTGAAAGTAGCTAAGTGCTCCAAATTCACCTTTTCTCATTCACATTGATCCCAACATTTGTCTATCCCAACATTGTATTGTTTATTATTATTGCATAACTATTATTACAAAAAATAAGGATTATAAATTATCTTGAAATCTGAACTGGTATTCATAAGAATATTAACTGAGAGTGACAACTAGCCTATCATCACCATTATAACAACAACAACAATAATAATAATAATAATTATTATTATTATTATTATTATTGTTTTGATCAAGTTCCCTGCAAGTAAAAAGGCAGCCTAAAGTGGGTTAAATTTTAAAGAAATGGTATGCCTTTTTGTTGTTTTAACCATAATATCTAACCAATTTAAATATAGGTTAAATGTTTATCATGTCTCAATTTCTGTATTTGTCCAAAAAAAAAAAAAAAAAAAAATCAAACAAATGAAAACTTTGCGTCCTAATTGGGATGGGAAAATTAAAACTAGGGTCATCCTAATTGGGTAAACCTCTATAGTAGTGAACAGAAAATGCAACAAATATATTTTTTCTGTTCTCATTTGCAAATAAATTAGTAAATAAATAAATACATAATCAATCAATGAATCCATCCATCCATCCAAGATAGTGTTTCTATGACCTTAGTATAGTGTGTATATAACTTGGCTGCACATACAATGTTATAACTGTGGAAATGCGTCATCACAGTCTGTGAAAAGGGTCCATTGTGCAACCCTACTTCATTCTATCCAAAACTGGTTTCCTAGTTCTAACGAGCCGTTCCTGACAGACTCTCTCTTTGTCGGAGCTTTCTCTTCCTTCCAGCATAGACATACGACAGCAGTAAAATTGATGAAAGAGAGCAGCAAATCAACGAGTCATTTCGCTCAATACTTCAGCCATTTATTTTCTTTAAATAGTATTTTTTGTTTTGTTTTGTTTCCCTTAACCCCTAATTCTGTTTGAAGGACTCAAGATGCTGTGGTTCCCGGCTATTACAAGGTCATACATCATAAACATGAGGACTGAATGTCTGAGCATAAAAAGCGAGTGTTTCTGTCAGATCGGATATTTGGAGATCTGCTGCGTTTGCCTGTGGCTTGACTGAGGGTGCCTTAGAGATGTTCTTCTAATGCCTTTGCCTCTTTTACTCTTTGAGTTTTTAATAGCCAGAGAAAAAGCTATTTTCTGTCTGAGTAAGCTTAACATCATATATCATAAATATCTCAAAGCTCTGAAAATAAATTATTATAGTTTCTTTGAAATCCTTGGTTATATAAGTATAATTTTGCTTTGCTGCTGAAATAGATTCATAGATGCTTTGCACAATTGAACCACAAACAATTTGGATTTTGTCACAAACTTCCACTGAACCTCTCTGTTTACGCTGTCCTTGGGTTGGTATGTGGTATCTGGGGTAGATTTGCGCCTCACGTTTCACAATAGAAATTTTTCGCATTCTGGTGTGGAGAATTGTGTCCACTATGAGACTTTTCTCACACCCAGGCTGACTTACTAAAGAGATTAAGGCAAACAAACAAACTTATCCAGCAATGCTATTTCCTGTGGATATTTTGTTGCACTGCATTATGGTCTCACTTGCCTAATTTGCTGCTTAAGTGTTTTGAAATTTGAATCTGAAGTGGCAAAATGGTTCATAGATTGTAGTTGCATTTAAAGACTCTTGCATTCCCACGGAACAAGATCAGAAGTTTGATCTATGTTGTGACTCAATACTGTCAATATTTGCATGCTGGAGGGCCGTAAACTCAGATGGTGCTCTCTTCTCACTCAATGACAGAATAGATTTGCGTTTCCTGAAGGAAGAAGTGCTTGTTAGGCAATTAAAGAGAGTTGTGTGAAAATTCCCAGAATGCTTAAGGTTTAAGATTTGGTTGCTGTCTATAAATTGTTAAATAGATGCAAGATAGACAAGACATGATTGATATCATTATTAAATTTCTTTAAAATCCAAAATTGTAGGATTCAAATGAGGTCTTTAAGCAGTTTAGGCTGAATTAATTGCAGGAATGTAATACAATATAAAATGCTAATTTAGTAACAAATGATAAAATTAAAATAATGTCATTTTCACTCAGCTGGGTTTCCAGAATGAGTGAAAAGTTCTGTAGCCTAATTCTAAGCTATTTTCTTTATATGTAATATCTGAGATGTTAAATATGTATCGTATCACAACCAGAATATCTGTTTAAATAATCACAATAGTCACAGTATCTTAAAAATGTAGTACTCATGGTGTAGGACAAATGGGGACAATTCAAAATAATTTAGGTCTTTAGGAAACTCCATAACCAAATAAAAAGGAGCATTACAAGCATTTTGATATTCATAATGCTGCTTACCAGCAAAATCATTATGAATGTAGTATAACGTGAATGTTCAACCCCACTGCTTTTAGTCCAGTTTTATAGCATATACTCCTTATGCGTGAAGAGAAGTTCCATCACTCTGCTGAATTATGAAACCCATGACCCTTTATGCATGTGCAGATTTACTCAGCCCATAGCTAACATCCCTTTGTTCCTGAACCAAAATTTGTGAGGATACCAACTGGCAGTTTTTAGAGCAACACACTATTGAGGCTTTGAATTGCAGTGCTGTCTGTGCTGTTATCCCTCAGGAGAGTGTGTAGGTGTGATCGTAGACAAAGGCTAGCAAGCACTTACTCACTCATGTTAAATGTTTGATGGATACTGCATAATGCAAACAGCCACTGTTCTTCTCAGCAGTGTGTGTGTGTTTATAGTAGTGAACTGTTTAGTTTTGAACTGGATGTAGCCGAAGTTGCTTTTTTTTTTCTTTCACACTTACTGTTAGAATGCAAACTACGACATTCAAGCGGCAATAAGCAGATAAATCTTTTCTGCTCTGAGGCACATGAACTATGGAGACATTTGGAAAACACACATGAACAAGGGCAAGGCACCTCTGTGTCACGGATTCAATTTCATGGTAATGATTCAGAATAATTTCTAACTCTCACATGAATGTTTTCCACATTTTTTTTGAAATGTCAAATAGTTAAAAAATGCATCTGATGCATCTGTTTGTATTATGTCACAAATATGACTCATGAGCATTGTTTAACAGTCTCAGAAACATATTTTGAAAGTCATCAGTGTCTTCAAAGCAAACGTGAACCATGAACTTGAGCTTTGTATTAATCTTCACATGTACTGTCGCACAATATGGCATTCCATATGCTCATATCCACTCAATCTGCATGGGAAATGCGAGTTTGACCCTAGACGTGATTTGAAAGTGAAATCTCACTCTGTTTCTAATTGCTGAGAAGGACAAGACTGCTGAGATCTGTGATCTGGCCCTGAAATGCCTCACAAGTAAGACTCTCTCTACCTCTCCAAGAGTGAATGGCACATTGAGGTTGTTGCAAATCCCAACGCTAATGATCCCATGTTCTTGCCTTCTCACTCAACCCTTTGACCCCAAGCATTGTGGGATTGGGAATTGACAGAGTGATGCCTTGCCCAATGATGAATTGTCCTCTAAAAGCAGGCCAGTGTTGGGCCAGAAGTGTCCCTCTGCCTCTGGAATACCCTGGTAAGATAATAGCCGGTTGATGTATCGTGCGCTGGAAGGCAGCCAGGGTGTTCTTTGTCTAGCTTCAGTCCGTTGTGACACGGGTTACAGAAGGTCAAGTTCAAAACGGGACATCTCCCATCACGGCACTGACTCGCACGCACCGCTTGTATAAGTTGACCGAACCAGTTTCAAATGGCACGTCGGTCAATAAGCTGTTTATGAAAGAAGAATGTGAGTTATATTGGCTCATCTTGTCTTGTTTCCCCCGGTGTGGTTTTGATTCACACGCAGTCGTAACCTTTCAAAATCCATTTCCATGAAGCATAGTAGCCACATCTGAATTTAAGATGAGCTCGGTAAACATTTTCCGGTACCTAGCAGAGCTTTGTGAATTGCTCCTTCTGTTTGCCTGAAGTATGGCCTTGGTATCTTCAGGAGCTGTTTATGTATAGTAGGATTTGTGATGCTCAAAGGGAACCAAGTGCAGCAAACTGTTTTCAGAACAAAAGAGATACATTATGGGATGCTGAAAATGACACATTTTTAAGTTCTTAAGTTATTTTTCAGACAGCCAGTCAACACTTTATTCGTTTATATATATATATATATATATATATATATTAGTGGTGTCAAAATTAGCGCGTTAACGCATGCGATTAATTTTTTCTGATTAACGCGTTAAAAATATGTAACGCAATTAACGCAGGGGCGGGGCTAGGGTTGGCCACCCCATGCGCAACTGCTGCCTCTGTCTCTTTTTTTCTTGAAAAGGATTGCGTTTATTTAGATGCAGAACGTCTTTATGACCACATCAAACGGGAGACGTTTCAGACGCGCTCTAACTTCGCCTCCGCGCCAGGCGCGAGTCAAACGAGCGCGGAAAAGACACTGTGCTCGTAGCGCTCGCTCTTCAAATACACGCACAAAGGTGCTGGCGCGCGCTGTAGCCTGTATCATTTCAAACAGCGAAAGAAACTACGTGCATGCAATGTCCTAGTTATGCCGTCAGTTAAGGCATGAAGTTACCAAAAGGCGATTAAAGCTGTCTTAAAATTGCGTGCATGCATGCAATATGTTATATATGCGTCACATTTAAGAACATGCCTTTGAAATGGTTTTAAAAACTGTCCTGAGGCACCCCAGCACTGTCTCCCTCATCTAAAACACCAGATTCAACTCGTCCGCGCATTAGTAGAGACTTTAAGACCTGAAGTGGGTCAGAAAAGGTAAAGACAGTTGTGAGAAAATAAGACGCATGTCAGATCCGCGTCACGTTCAGCAGCAGCAGCTTTTAAAGCTATAGCAGGCAAATAAGCTAATAACCAGCTGCTGTGATGGCTATTAATCCAAGAACCAAAGAAAAAAAAAGAGGAAATCAATAACTTTTATAGCTTTAATGGGTTCATCTATTTTAATTTAGATTTTAGTGTTTGGTAAGTATTCATTTTCTGTATATTTCTGCTGAAGCGCACAAGTAGCTAAATGTGTAATTTATTATAATAGGTTCATGTGATGATTGTTTTAAGTTCACTTAAATTAGAAGTTAAGTCTAATAGATGTAAAAATTTATAGATCTAAATTATACTGTAATGCTGACTGGCTACAGTCAATGGTTAAATATTCAGGGGAAAAAACTATTTTATATCAGTAGTACTGATATCAGGGATGCTGGCCTTCAATCATAAAACAGATGCCATTAAAGAAATATTAAAAATATACTGTCTTTATGTTGTTTGTACATTGTACATTTGAAGATTGAATGCAAAATTATTGCAATATAAAAGTATATTTAAAAACTTTAATGTTAGGTGGAATTAATCGCGATTAATTTTAGAAAAATGCGATTAATTAGTCAATTTTTTTTAATCGATTGACAGCACTAATATATATATATATATATATATATATATATATATATATATATAAAAACGAATAGAGTAGAATAGATAAGTGCTAATATTAACTGGTCAGGCACTGTATCTTGTTTATATTATTAATGACAACAACAACAATAATAATACAGTTATTGTACACAATTTTAACTACATGTAATAGGGCTGCATGAAAAATCCTGTTTTAATTGTGATCACAATTTCTGCTTTTCTCAGTTTATTAAGCATAAGCATCTAAGCATAACCAAAAAAACAACAACAAAAAACAAACTGAAATACCAAGAATCATGATTAATAATTAGGATTATATTTTTGAGCAAAATAAACCATGATTAACAGTTTAATCATAATCATGCAGTCCTAACTTGCAACTTGTGATGGTTTCCTAAAAAGACAAGCTCATGGTGCGATACGCAGCACATCGACCAAAGACCATCTGACGTCCATCTGCATCCATCTGACGTGTGGGTACACAGACCAAAAATTAAAAAGTAACACAGAGAGAATGGAAGAATGTGTCCTGTGTCAATTTCATGAAGCTTAAATACAATATAGAAAATAGTGTACTGTTATTTACAGCAGTTGTTACATTTACAACTTTTCTGACACTTAGTACTTTGGCTGACTTTAATTTATTAACATACATACAGAAGTTGTTGCCCCTTTTCTACTCACACAGGCACTTTACTTGGCACCTTTCTGCAGCATTCTATAAGCTTCCTCCACACGTTTAATCCCTAATGGCAGCATGGCACTTAAGCTGGTGTACAAGTCATTTCCTGATCTCTCTCTCTCCCCCGTTCCTGCTCAACATATGCACCCCCCACCTGGAGCAGTTATTCAACCGTTATATGACCCATTTTACATTTCTGACTGTTGTGGAAGAGCGCTTTGACCGTCCAACTCTCACCTTTGGATGTGATTAATTGTGTTTCATAACGCCCAGGAGGCCATCGTTGCTACCGGAGAATCCAATAGGCTTGTTTGAGTCTGCGACTCTCCCGCATCATTTATTTGATTCTTATTACAGGAGTGAACTCTGAGAATATCCTTAAAGATTTAATGTGCTTTAAAAACAGTGCTGGAACCATATGATATACATGTTTAGATTGGATTGTGTCTTCCAGATCGGTTCACAGCTGTGGTTGCACTTGTTGAAAATTTTGCATAAACCAGGCAAATTAAAATAAATAAATACATATTTTTGTCTTTTTCAAATCAGTTTAATTTTCAGGTCTATGCTCAAAAATTGGATAAGTTTTTATGTGTTTGCATTAATGGACTAGTGAATATGACTTAGTCTCTTTCTATGAGGCCTTTCTATCCAAATTGACAGCTTACAACTGTAGGCAGAGGTTAAGTTGTATTTATTCCAACTTAACATTCCTTCAGGCAGGGAAATCTGAATAGTGCAGTTATTTTATGAGAATGTAATTCCATCACATAGACCTGTAATTCATTTAACATTGTGCCCAGAAATCAAATCATCTGGCTGCAGAGCAAGTCGACAGGGTCAAACATGCCATATCAAGAGGCTGTTAACCCATACATCCATAACAATGCGAGTGTAAATATAAAAAAATAGTTAGTAATTCAGCACCCACCCCAGCCGTACCCTCAAATTGAGTAATTATTTAACATGGGGGTATGATTAAAGGAACGAGAGATTTCATTTTACTGTGCAGAATGATTAGAGCTATTGAATCACTGTTCGATTTAATTAAATTGCCTTTGTGATTCAGTTTTTGCTGTGGGTGTAAGGGAGATGGTCTGGCCATTAAAATGTGTGATTGATTGATGAATTTTAATCTTGACTATGGTCAGGTCGACAGAGAGAGAGTGAGCGAGAGGGAGGGAAGACAAGAAAAAGGAGATGATTGTTTTGTGCTTTATAACTTGGCAGATTAAATTATTTGTTCTGGTTTGTAATATTTTGATTCGGTGGGTAATTCATCTTTTGATTTAATGGGCATCAAGATTTTGGCTGTGTTGCTACTACTATACGAAATTAGAGTTTGCATTTGAAGTGAATACTTTGCTTTGGTAAAACCATCGCTCTTCATTTATTTACCTATTTGTTTCTGCATGTGCATACATGAATATTCAGTGCTCAATAGTACGGTATATCACAGTAAATAATACCATCATAAGCCTTAAGGGTTTAATGAAGTTTCAGCATTTTAAGTCATGCAGTATGGAATGCAACATGCCACCATGTTTTCCTTCCCATATGTAGGGCATTCATGCTGGTTTTCTTCTCGCCAAGGGAAAGGAAACCATGACCTCTCTCATAAGTCTGATTTGTAAACTAATTAACCAAGCCCTCCTGATTGCTAATTCCCACAGTTCACCTCTGCAGAGACAGATGCCTCTCCAACCTCCATCCTGACATCCCTCTACCTTGTGGTGTGAAGGGAAGAAAGCAGTGAAGGCGATGGAGGGGAGGGAGGGTGCTGGCCTTGGGCAGGCCTCGTTCTGAACGCCATCTGCTTTCATTTGATTTTGTTCTCATTTGTCTTCTCTCTCTCTCTCTCTCTCTCTCTCTCTCTCTCTCTCTCTCTAACCTCTTAATCCTTGCATCTCCCTCTTCACATAAGAAGACCAAATTTCTGCACCGTATAATGTATCTTTGATTTAATACAAGGTCCCTTTGACCAATTAAAGCTGTATTGGTTGGCTTTATTTTTGATGTTCTGCTTGATTTGATTTCAGTTTTGTTTTTAATTACACCCACCCTTGTTGGCAAGGACGGGCTGTTTGTGTAGGTCTTCGGAAGCTTCGGTCAAATGAGGCAGCGGTTTCTGGGCTTAACAAGTTTTTTTTTTTGTTTTTTTTTGCTCTGCTGACCGGGGTGGGCAACTTCAGATTTTTACTTGACATCCTGCAAATATAATAAATAGCTAAAACACTAACCTTTAACATTTAACATTAACTCTGTAAAGCCTGACATAAAGTATAAACTAAGAGTTTTATTTAGTGGCCTAAACTGAGCAAAATAAGCAGTTTTGTGCAGATACTGATAATTATATGGCCAAAAAGTAAGATGAAATTATGATAGCTTGTAATTTAAATTGTAACATAAAATGCATATTAAAGGGATAGTTCACCCAAGAAATGAAAATTCTGTCATTAATTACCTCACCTGTAAGACCTTCGTTCATCTTCAGAACACAAATTCAGATTTTTTTGATGAAATCCGAGAACTTTCTGACCCTGCATAGACAGCAATGTAACTACTATGTTCAAGGCCCACAAATGTAGTAAGGACATCGTTAAAATAGTCCATGTGACATTAGTAATTTAACCTTAATTTTATGAAGCCACAAGAATACATTTTGTGCGCAGAGAAAACAAAAATAAAGACTTTATTCTACAATTTTTTCTCTTATGTCAGAACGCCAGCTCCTGTGTCAGCAGTACTTTCGTTAACATGCGTCGAAGACTGACAAGGAAGAGAAGAAATTGTGGAATAAAGTCGTTGTTTTTGTTTTCTTTGTGGACAAAAATTATTGTCATAGCTTCGTAAATTTAAGGTTGAATCACTGGTGTCACATGAATTATTTTAACGATGTCCTTACTACCTTTTTGAACGTGGTAGTTGCGCTGCTGTCTATGCAGGGTTAGAAAGCTCTCAGATTTCATCAAAAATATCTTAATTTTTGTTCAGAAGATGAATGACAGTCTTATGGGTTTGGAACGACATGAGGCATAATTAATGACAGAATATCTCACAATATATCTCTCACAATAATAGTAAGTGTAATGTGTGCAAAAAACATTCCTTAAATCGTGTTGATAATTTAGAGGTCTTTATAATGACAGTGTGATTTTAAGTCAAGAAATGAAGTGCTTTCCTCCCCAAAATAAACATTTCACCAAATAAACAATGGGAATGGAAAAGCACATCATTGTTTATGCATTTATATATCACAATGCATTTTTGACAGATTAGGATGATTGTAAAAGGGCCCTTTAGATTTGCTCAGCAGCAAATAAGAGCAGGCTGCAGTAAGTAACCGAATGGTCTGTGTTCAACTCCTGCAATCCATTGCAGCTTTAAAGTATTCCCTTTTCACATGGCCATGCCCACAGGCAAGGTTCTCACACTTGGCCGAGCCAGACACTTTCATTGCATTCTCTATCCATTGCCATCCAGTTGTCGTGAGAGAGAGGGAAGAGCGTGTGGTGAGTGAGTGAAACCAGAGGAGGAGGGCGTGCAAGCGAGGGATGAAGTGATTGTTTAGCATGAAGGAGAGGCGGACGACATTCATCAGCTGCCACAAAATCATAAAAGAGAGCTTAGTCACACATGAGAGTTAGTGTGTGCAGGTGACAGGTTGAGCCCTCCGTGTCTGAGCACTGTGTGCCACATGCATGCATCTGTGTTAAGATTCAGACAGGGTTTAAGCTCAGATACTGGCTCAGACCAGACTTTGTGTTCTTGATGAACTGATCTTTCTGCTAGTGCAGTGTTTGAAAACCCTTACAGGTGTGTGAGGGAACTGCAGGGGCTTTGTGAGTTAATGTAAAGTTAATAATTAATTAAATCAAATGTAACATTAAAATAAATACATTGGGCTGGACAACTGATCAAAATAACATGATTTGATTTTATCACGATTTAGCACGCTGTGATTTAAATAAATAAGTATCTTCAAATGTACACATTCACATAATTTAAAAAAAAATAAATAAATACAGAATTAAAAAAAGTAAAAGTTTGGGAATTTGAACTTTTTTAAGTGAAGAGATATAAATATTGATAACTTGTAGTGTAAAATACTACTACTAATAATAATAATAATAGTAATAATAATTATTATTATTATTATTATAAAACAGAAATACATGTGAATTCCTTTTTAGAATTAAAATGTTATAATTCTTTAATTAATTTTATAGTAAATACTAATTCTACTACTACCTCTAATAATAATAATAATAATAATAATAATAATAAAGACTGTGAAATAAGTATTAGTTGGTTTCAGCAGCATCAATGTGAGAGGTTTTCATATGAGATAATATCGCTGTTAATATCACCAAATATGACTATATTTGCAATATCATTTTATTTGGCCAAATTGTGCAGACCTATATATAAATAATCAAAAAAAAAAAAATCAATGAAAAAGATTTAATATTTTATCTGCTTACCTGTATTTTACCATTAACTTCCATCAGAGAACCATACATAGGGAAATATGTTGTTAAATTATTGAAATATTAACCTAAAATCTTAGGGGGTACTTTAATATTTTACAGTAGTTAAGTCCCAATGGGCTTGGGTCGCGTATAGATCTTAAATTCAGTTACACTTGATAAGGTTATTGTTACTGATATCATGCAAAAAGGTTACCCAATCAGGTTATTTACATACTGTATAAAGAACACAGCAAGGAACAGCCTGTTTGAATCAGAATCTTTCCTATTGTAAGTAAACTTAGTTAAGAAAAAAGCATGTGCTATGAAAATGTAGAATGTGTTTTCTTTAAGAAAGTGCAGCAGTTCTGTTCCATATGGAGTAACATTTACGGCATGATTATGTATGTGAAAGTGCAAGCTGTTCACAGACACATTTGTTAGCATCGGTTGTGTCCTCTAAATGTCAGAGGTCAAGTTGCATGCATTTGACTGTCTCCTGCAGACACCCATGGTCCTCAGCATGCCTGTATCTTTCAGAACACTCTGAATGGAGCTCAGAGAAAAAAATGAATGAGATAGAGTTGTTTTGTCGATAGAGAAAAGTCTCTTTTCCACCAATTTCCTGGCCAATTTCCTCCAGCTGCATTCTCCTCAGTCTCTGGAGTTGACAAGTATACTCTGAGGCATCTCTCTTGAAGCAGCTACAAAGTGCTATGCTTCATTTCACAATTCATCCTTGCTGCTTCAGAATTATTGTCCTCTTTAGGTTTTGGGCTACATTTCATTTATTTCCAATAAGTTGCAAGATCATGACACGAATGTTGTTTTGTTGAAAAGATATACAGGTAAAAAAGTAATCATTACAAGATATGCAGCTCATTTCTTAAATTTGCTGGGCAGACAGAGACTTAGCTTAGATGCACTAGAAGTATCAGTTTGCAGGCGGAACTATTCGTACTGTAGCGTCTGCGTAAACTCATTGATGGTTGATTACATTTGGTTTTAAGAGACCCCTTTTAAACTTTGACTTTTGCATATAAATTACTAACCTGGCCTCACTATTTACATTTATATGGACGCTAAATTACCAATGGTCTCTCCCCACTATCAAAAAGATGCTACACAGATCACCTCTCTGGTCTCCCCATCAAACTTCAAACGCATTCCGAAGAGGAGTGAATGACCCCCTCCCGGGCCAGGCACCAACGGCCTGACTAGACCAGTGGTCTTCACAACTACAAATACACATCACACACACACATATAGACATTTTCTTTATTTAGACCATATTTAATCAGTTACACGGGTATCTGGTATACGCGTGTGTTGTTTGTATGTTTCCTTATTATATTAGCCTAGTTACCACTCGTTATTTGTATTAGTAAGCTCTAAACACTCACATTCAGGTGTATGAATGTATCTCTGGTTTAATATATGTCAGATGTATGTTTCTTCATATCAAAATGATCTGCTCTTTATTTCTCAAACAATGATGTACACTATGTGAACATGAAATGTATCATATGAGTTTTACCGTACTGTGGGACGAATTACACCAGTCATAAAGAGCTAGACCAGAACAGTCATAAAACATGCAAATGAGATGCCAAGTGGAACAAAGAAACACTTTCCCGCTGAAACTATGTGCCTTGTTATTGGTCAAACTAACCAAAATGGGTGTTACAGAGAGACCGGATAAAACCTCTCCCACACCCAAAAAGTTAGCTTCTCTTTACTTTCGGTGCCCTGGAGACACACTTATCACCTTGGAAATCTCGCAGCTCCCCCTTCGGGGGGAGTCCAAGCTTTGGGCAGTCTTAAGTTCAGTAATTTGGCGATTCACTTTGGACCAATCAACCCATAACTGGAATGACGAAGCTTTCACTCCTAAAGGAATTCATCAAGAATCTACGCATTATACATGCAACAGGACACTTTACTCAGCACCAACAAACCAATATGCAAGTAACCGCTTGTCCACTATTTAGATGCGTTTCTAGGCTTCGACCCCTTTTAATTAAGGTATTGTAATTTCGATGGTTCTAACAGGTTGTGTTTAGCTGATTATGCTCTCTCTCTCTCTCTGCGCAAATCCTGCCATTATGCTCTCTCTCTCTTGCGCGCGCGAGCGCGCTCTCTCTCTCTCTCTCTCTCTCTCTCTCTCTCTCTCTCTCTCTCTGCGCAAATCCTGCCATTATGCTCTCTCTCTCTTGCGCGCGAGCTCTCTCTCTCTCTCTCTCTCTCTCTCTCTCTCTCTCTCTCTCTCCATGCCTCCCTGGTGGTGGCATCTATGTTTAATGTGTGTATGTTTGTGTCCAGTTCGATGTTACATGTTCCCCTGTAGTGTAGTTTAATAAACATCCATATGTATTCACACTTGGTTGTCTGTGTCTGCCGCTCACAGGTCACTTTAACGTTCCGGTTTTGCTACATGCTCTATGAGCGATGTATTAGTAAAAAGGAAAATAAATTTTTCGTGGCCAGAGAAATAATTTCCCTTAAAATCAATAGACGATTAAAACTGTCCGTACTGCGGACGAACAAATCATTTTATTGTACTATCAAGGCTACAGTTAATTCCTGAAGATGAATATATAATTGATAACAACCCGTTATGATTAATTATGTTCATCTCACTTTGAGCTAATTTACAACAGTACATAAAGTGTGCATGTAGATTGGGGTTACATATCAGAGTTTTAACAACATCACAAACCCTTACAGAGACCTGTAAGGTCTTTTCAAATTTTGCAGTCAGTTGGTTGGTCAGTGTTGGTTCAGTTCAGTTCAATGACTGTAAAGTTTATTATGAAACAAGTCCAATTCCGCAATAAGCTGTACTCCACTGAAGACAGTAGTTTCAATATTCAATTTATTTTGAGTTTTGTTCTCAGCCCATAGTGTCAGTGCCATCAAAAATGCTAGAAACATGTATGGAAACTAATGAGATAACAGTATAATTGTTGAGGAGAATAATTTGTGTTCCAAATCTATCATTAGTTTGAACCAGAGTTGGAACATCTAAATTACTGTATTTGTCCTTTGGCGCATCATTATTGTTTACTTGGCACTATGCTTATATTTGGCACTGTAATATATCCAGCTCTGCGTAAACAAATTATTAGGATTTGTTTGTCTTTATAACTGATAGGACAGTAGCAAGTCATCAGGAAGGAATGGGTAGAAGAGGGGAAAGAGGTTTGAGAATAATCCAAGCTTGATTCACACTTGGGTTGCCTGCACATAAGCACCATTGCACACATGTATTAGGCCACATCTCAAACAAGTGATTAGGGGCTTTGGTTTGTTTGTGATAAGTATCGAGCCAGCATATGAGACTGTTCATGCTAACTTTAGCTAACATATGTAAATACTGCATAAACAGGGGGACAATAAGCCGGAAGTAGAGTACAATATGGCTGAACGGTATAGGCAATGGGGTTTGTATTGTGTGAACTCATCAAGAAAATAAAAAGCAGCTGAGACCCTTTCTAGGTCCCTAGTTATTTGTAACAGTGCCACCTAACCAATTTTATTCCAATAGAGGATTCAATCCTAAAACCAGCAGGTGCAAAGACGAGACACATAAAAATTATTCAGTGTTTCATTTTTATCAACTTTCCACCTTGTTTTTAAATTTGAGCCAACTTTGAATGTGCAAGGCTTTGCTTTAATGCACTTTATTGTTCTACTGCTCTACCTATAGTGGCTATTGAAAGAGTTTCACACACACACTCACACACACACACACACACAGAGAAAATAACTTACTTCCATGTTGAAAAATAAGGTCTTTTTTTCCCAACAAAAGTCAATTTAAATGCAAAATACAAGTGCTTAATTAAACAAATTCAAGCGGGTTAAGGTTAGTGGTTGGTTTGAAGAATGTATCATTTAAATGTAAATATTTAAAATATTAAATCATTCCTGAGTGGTTCTAATATGTACACTGTAGGTACTAGTATGTGGTTCTAGGACTGCAGCATCATGATACTCAAGTTGTGACTGATAATTTGAGTGGAGATGGATCTGCTGTTACACCGAGATGCACTGTTGCACTTATTTTGTAGTATAAAATGCAGTAAAATCTGGTGACTTCGGCATTAGTTTAATTTATAATTATTTACTTTTGAATTCATTATTTATGGTAAAACAGAGAATGAGCTCTACACTCTTATTGCTAGCAGAAAGCATTATCAGATTATCCAAAATGTCTAATAAATGAACACACAAGGGAAAGAGGATGTGTAGAACTTTGTGAATGACGTCTGGTCTAATTCCATGGATATCTTTGAAGCTTTCTGTGGATTTTGTATGGGCATGACGCACAGCAGAGTGGAGTGGCTCATCCAATCAAATTTCAGATGCGGAACCATCCATTTCATAAATATGTTTTTATTCTGATGCATCACCCTCAGTGTCAAATCCCCTTTCATTTTCTGTCACACACAGATCATACATGTCAAGCTATGCGTATGTTTACATTCATCTGTTTTCCTGGACTACTGCCTTGGATCACATTATGGCTTGGCGGAGCACCGAGCCAGTTTAACGTTATTATAGCAGACTGACTCGCATAAGCTGACACTGACTGATCATGTTGCACATAGTGTGGTCTCGCCCAATTCATCTGTTTTAAAACAAACTCCCTTCAATTTATCTGCCGCCTCTGAGCCCGGACAGCATGCTTATGCACTGATAAAGTGTGCTAAGCTAAGAGTTGCCCCATTCATTAGCATTAGTTATTCCCCCTGGTCCGAAACCTGTTCAATATTTACACTAGAGAGGATAAACTGAGTTTTTCTGCAGGGGATGTTGGCTACACTACAGACCGAACGCCAAACGCTTCCCACTGTCACACCAACCACGCATCTGGACCTGTCGCCTCCAGCGTTCTCCGCACTGAAATAACCCTCAGAATGGGATGCCGAGGTGGATAGATAATCTCAGCGGGGTAAATATTCATTTGGGTAGTTGAGCCGTTAGTTTGGGACACAGGGAATGGAACTGAAAAAAAGATCTTCCGCGCTATCATTATTTAGATTGCGGATGGGGCCGCTCTTTGCCTGAGTCTGCATTCATAAATCTCCTCTTGGCTCCATGAATGTAATCAGGTGCTTTGCAGAGGACACACACTGGCACAACACACTCCATCTCTCTTGTCAACAGCCGAGGCAACTATATGGAGGGGTGTGATGGCGAAACTTGCGCTTTTGGAATCAAAAAAAGGGGGGAGATGCATAAAGCAGAAGCCTTTAGTTATCTTCCCACTCAGCCATTTTGAAACGCAGCAAAGCAGTGTTTTACCATGCCATGTTTTGCAAAAAGAAGAGGACAGAGTTCAAAGAGTGGGCAACGAGAACAATGCTTTTTGTGCCGTTTGGGTACGTGTGTGTTAATCTTTTGAACACACACAAATGTAGGCATAGACACTTGCTTTAAGGATTGTCAGGGGCCCGAGCATGAAACGTACCATCTGTCTAAACTACAGCACCACGGGTCTTTGACACCTCTTTATTCTGTTTCATCTTCACTCGCTGCACATAGTTTTCTCTCTTTATTTATTTTTCTCTCTTGCTCACACTATTGTTCTTTCTCCTGATCACAAATGCGTTTAAAGGATTGTCTTGTGCTATGCTGCTGTCTTTTGTTCAACTTTTGGCAGAATTTGTAAATGTCTTACACATCTGTTTTTTTCTGAAACATTTGCATTTAACAAATAAATGAACAAGTGAAAGGGATTGATTAGCGTATGTACATTTAAATAAAAAAGTAACATTTGTGCATTTGTGTGTGTGTGTATACACACTGAAGTATATCATTCTGACCATCTTTCTTTCCTTTTTTCCCCTCCTGTGCTTCCTCCTCTACCTGCTGGTCTCTATCTGCATGTGTTTCCAAACTCTTCTTAAATAGGTAAGTCCTTTATCTTTAAAATATCCCATCATGCTTTATGTGGCTTATTTCTGTTTTAAAACACACTTTATGTATTCATAAATGTTGAGAAACACTTGTTGATTGGAATATTTAAACTCTATCGACAGATATCAGTATAGTATGCAGTCTAATATAGTAAACAGCCTATATAGGTGCTACAGTATTTTCCCATTGGGCAATTTTAATTGGCTGATGTCCAGTCTAATTGCCTGATTAGGTTGATTTTAAGTGTCAGTTGTTTCACATTTTTATTTTAAGTAGTACTGTGTAAGTAACCGTGATTAATCGCATCCAAAATAAAAGTTTGTGTTTACATAATATATGTGTGTACTTTATATATTTTAAACACACATACAGTATATATTTACTACAAAAACAACATATTTTTCTTAAATATGCACATACATTTATATATACGTAATAAATATACACAGTACACACATACTGTATATTATGTAAACAAAAACTTTTATTTTGGATGTGATTAAACACGATTAATGGTTTGACAGCACTGATTTTAAGCAAGTATAAGTCTAGTTCAAGTTTTCTAAGTTGTTCTGTGTTTGTTTTATAGTTTTATAGAGTCAGTCACATTCGTTAGACAAAAGTAAATTAGTTGATCATCTCTCATGAAAGAATGAGAAGAAAGATGCAGGGTGTTTGACTTGTTCATGGTGTTAGTGATCTAATCGCAGCCCATGATAAATGCAGTCTCTTTCTCTCTTTATGTGGATGTCCATCTGTGCTAACACTAACTACATAAGTGACACTTTTTTTACTTGAAATCCGCTGCTTAATTTAAATGAGTTTTGTGTCTCTCTTTGCGGGAAACATATTAGCGTGCCACAATGCATGCAGAATTCATGTTGAATATTTAACAGGTCCATACATAACACATAAGGAGACTTTCAGGTTCCTCATTGCTGGTTCAGTGAAAGAGAGCCGGGGCGTATATCATATACACTCTGTTCCAAAGCCTATGAACTTCCTATGGAGGCAACATTTGTAGATGCACTCATGACGAGAAGCCTGTCCAAAAAAATAGGCAGTTTAATTATGCTGCCATGTAAGATATCTTCTCTTGGCCAAATTCAAAGGAAGCATTACTTATTTTTGTCACAGAGAAGGCAGTCCCAGAATGCATTGTGCCAAGGCAAATGATGAAAATAAGAAATAAAAATAAATAAATAGTTTGCTTGTTAATTCTTATTTGCACTTCAGTTTACCAAATAAGCCCTTTTTAAGTTATTGACATATGACATGGCCGACATTTTTTTTTTTTTTTTTTAGATTAGGTAGAACATTAAATGTTGTGTAAAGTAATCTGAGTTTAGTTTATCATCGATTATTGAAAACCCCCTATTTATCCAGCATTCAACTGGTTTTACAGGCTTTCTTTTTTCTGCTGCCTTCATTGTCCTTCTCAACACAATCAAGATTTCTTATGCTTCCCTCATAATCCCATTTTTTTTTTTGCGCAGCGTCTTTGATATCCCGTGGGGCAGAGGAATTACTGTGGAAATTACTGCTCTGCAAGATTTCTTTTTCATCCTGTCAGAGCAGAGAGTGTTCAGCTGTTCAAATACAGATATCAGGTGCTTTGTGTTTTTGTCACTTTGAATCTCATAACCCACTATTAGCACTTTGAGATACTGAAGAGAGATGTAATTGGCACACAATAGATAAATCAGCAATAAATAACCTCAAATACAGCAATTAGCTGTTCAGCAGGTATAGGAAGTTACTTTCGTCAATCACATTGCAGCTTTATTGTCAGTCACATTTCACCAATGTTGATATCAACAATTTTTTTTTTTTTTTTTTTTTTTACTCCAGATCTGTGAAACAGATTCATTGGACAAGTGGTTTATGAGTAGAAGATTTTAAAAGATTGTACCTACATTGTAAAATATTGAAAATAATGTCAAGGTGAACCTTTTAAGGTTTGTACCCTGTTAGTATGAGACTCTTATGTGAAATTGTAAGGCTCTACCTCAAACAGTAAAGCAGGGATTATGTTGCAGATATTGCAAATTGAATTGCTAGTTGCTAGGAGACCATAAATTCCATTAATCTCATAATTAAACAAAATGCAAATTAGAATGCTGCATTGATGACGCATTTTTGTAGGCCAAAACCCGGAAACGAGTTAGCATTTTATTTAGTTCTTAGTTAGTTCCATCATCCTGAAGTTATTTGGTTTTTGAATATGTTTTTAGTTAAATGCATATAATAATGACTATAATTAACACAAGCCTAGATATTTTCACATTTTATTCTATGCCATAAAATACATCATTAATACCCCAGTTGCTAACAAGTGGCTAAATGGGACTACAGAGGTTTCCGGCGACATTAAAGATCATCATGCCAAACCTAAAAAAAAACAAACAAAAAAAACTTTTGGTGGCCACAGAGTTTAGTTTCTGCAGTTATCCAAAGTCTAATGGAAAAAATCCTGTTGGGTTTTTGTTAAGGGAATCAGGGTGATGCTACTGTCACTTCTGGGCTGGCCTACAAAAATACGTCATCACTGCAGCACTCGGTTTGTTTTTTGAAGCATAAGGTTACGCATAATCAAAACATCTTTAGTTTGGAGTTTAGAGTTGATGCTTTAAGAATACAGAGAGAGAGAGAGAGAGAGAGAGAAATAGAGCGACAGAGACAAAGGTTATTGATCCTCTTTATTGTGCCACATCTCTCTCTCTAGCTTTACTCACAGTATAGACACAGACTGCAATGCATTAATATGTCCTGATCTCTGCAGTGCTCTAAACTCCTCTTGTGCTTTCTCTCACACATGGTAATCATCAAAAGAGCTCTCAGGTAGCTCTGTCTCTCAAGGGTTTTTGGGAAAAGTCACTGTCAGGGTCAGCAAATAAGTACCACTGTTTTCTCACGTTTCAGATATTCTGCATAAATGGAGAACAGCGAGCTGTGCACTGGGTGCGACCCATGAGATATTCCGCTAACTTGCAGAAAATAACAATCGACATTGTTTCCTGTGTGCTCAGTTCAGCGAGAGCAGATGTTGCTGAACGTTAGCCCTGAGCATTACCGTTCTGACTTTATATGGTGCTTAATGCCATATTATTCATTAATGTAATGCCCAAGCCGTTTACATTGGGTATGACTTAAATTGCAACAGCCTTTTTTATGTCGTTATGTGTTGTTTCATAAAGTGTTGATGTATGTCCTCTTCCCACTCACTTTAGTGTCTCTTCATCTGTTAATAAACATGTGGGTGTATGTATCCGTTTAAATGAGCATTTAAAACCATGCAAATTAGTCTCTTATCTGACACTACATACATTTATTATATATGGCTATTTGAATGATTTAGTTACATTTTGAAAATGTCACAATGCCCCTGTGGCGACAGTTAATGTGACGCCAGTGATGCAGATGCACATGTAAGAATGATGATGATGATGATGTTGGTAATTATAATGATGAGCTGGAGGATGATAAAGCCGTCTCGCTCAGTTTACTCACGTTCTAATAAAAGCAAGTTCTTTACTATAACTTTATATTGCAAATAATAAGGATGATATCGACTTGAATACATTTATGAGCCGCCGAGGGATGCAACAGTCAGTTCTTGTGTAGATTCTTAATGTTGTCTTCTAGAGTCCCGGTCATTCCTATGCATTTTGGCAGGGTATCTGTTTATGTGTGGGTGTTTTATTATGTGAGACCAGAGGCAGGGAATGGCACATAGGGGCATTCAATCAACACTGAGAGACAGCAAGCAAGGTTAATTAATTTGTTAAGCATCTGGTGCTCTATCAAGAGACTCTGATGAAATATCTGGATTTTATGTATGCTGATACCGTGACACTTAATCTAGTTTTCCCATATCACCGACCTTCTACGAATTTACGCAAGCCATTCCTTATTTCTTATGAAATGCAGTATGTTTGTGTGATATTCGAGGAAACTAGGAAACGTGGTCTGGGTTGTTAGGCAGCTGATTCTATGTTTTCTTGATGCTAAAAGTCAGAACTCAGATGTCCTAGGGTTTTTACACACCAAGGAAAATTGCTTAGATGCTTGGCATAGTGGAGTTTTCTGGTGATTTATTTTAAGTGTATACTTCGTTTTTTCTTAGATGTTTCTCCAGAAATTCATTAGGAGAAATGAAAATTGACACATGGAACAGTTGTTGACACTTGCTTAATTTAGGTAATTTGTTCTCTGAATATTTTGATGAGAAATAATTTGAGTTTTGAAATAGCTGTTTTGTTTTATTTTTTATTGGTGACTTGGGATCTTGGCAGGCCTGAGAAAGGTTTATTGTATATAACTTAAAAAAAGTCATATTTTATTTTAACAGTTTATTTGGTTTGCTGTACTAAAATAGCTAAAACTAAAAGGAAAAAAAGAAAATGATATAGACAAAAAAACTAATAAAAATGACAAGGCATGCAACAAAATTGAAGCAACTACAAAAATGCAAAATAATTCCAAATAATTATAAAAAACTAATAGTATGCTTATGCAAAAATAACACTCGTATAAGCATAGGGCTGTGACGGTCGCCGTGACAACCGCGTCACCGCGGTGGTCGGTTGTCACCGCGGTTGTCTATTGCCACCAGCTGTAGTGCACGTGACGTCACACACTCTATAACAAGCATAATACAAAGTTTTGTATACAAGTGTAACAATAGTAACAGTTGCAAATTTTTTATTTAGACTATAAATCTATGCTAATTCACAAATTACTTCAAACGCCGTACACGGCGTTTCCTTTGGCAGGTTTGAGCGCAGGAAAATGCAGTTTATTCTGCATTCAGCAAATTTATTTTGTGATGCGCGATGGACCTTGTTGGGAAACCAAATACTACATCGATCTGGAATCATTTCCATTCATGTCACGCATCCGCGTTTGTACAAGTGCCTTCAAGTTCATGTGATCGCAAACACCCGGCTGGTCAGGTTTTTATTGGAGAGGCTTTTCTCCAAACTGGCCAAATACGAACGAGACAGCGGTAAATGGAAGATGCCAACAATAAATGTGGAAACATACGCTGCTATTCCTATTCCACAGAGAGCGCGTGCAGACGAGGAGTTAACGCGCCCGCTTGCTTGGTGGCGGAACAGTGAACCGTGTCTAACCCGGACACCGCGTCGCAACACAACACAACAGGTTGAGTCTGTCTATATAGGACATTTTAACTGTGTCAGTACGTCATAAATAGGACGAGGCAGTTTACTGTGAGGTATTTGTCGTGTCGTATTGCGCCGCATCTAGTGTAGACAGCATCACTGATTATAATGGGTTCTCGCCACGCCGCTCGTGTGAGGTAGACAGGGTGTAGCCTATTTAACTTTCTTATTTAAGGCTACTTTCCTATCTAACTGTATTATTTATTTGTTATTTATTTTAGTGTTTTGCAGCCTGAGTGTTCACTGACGGAAGTGCTAAGATAAACACGCATGTTTGTTAATAGATGATTGAGCCTCATTTATTTATTTTTGCGTTTCAGAATTATATAAATATACACAACACCGCGCCACTGGCGGTAGTTGGTCCATTACCACCGTGGTGGTAAAAATCTGCCATCGTCACAGCCCTATATAAGCATAGTTTGTGACATTGGTCTTTTCTGAAGTTACATAGTCAAGTCAAAAATGGCTTATATTTTTTCTTTCCTGCAGGATATAGTCTTGTAACATTGAAGTCAGACTGTTTGATTTGCAGTCAGACTGTTTGAGATTAATCCAGTGATTTGCATAGATTGACCCACACTTGATTTCCATTGATTGAGAATTTGTTTTTAGCTCTGCAGCTATTTGTAGCGTCTTGTCATCTTGCTTTGTTTACCATTGTTGACCCTCCTTAGCTCAGTGCTGTACAACCCTCTAGTACTCACTTGAGATCTTCATATTCAGCTGCTACTTGCATGTTACATGCACACACACACATACACACATATGGGCGCTCAGACTAACAAGGTCAAAAGCTAATGTCTTGCCCCCTACCATTTGGCACAACTGCTTCCCCACAGATCCAAGGGCTCACCCCTGCTTGAATTCATGTCTTAGTGATCGAACATTGCTGTCTTTCTCTCTCCCTCTCCCTCTCTGATAGTACTGGGCATATAGCCAAGCGTTCCCCGCACTAATTAGCCAAAATATCAATAAAAGATTGTTGTATAAATAAACCATATTCCCCCACCCCCACCATCCCAGATTTGTCTCTCTGTCAACACTAACACGATATTATTAATTAATTTATTTTTGTCTGGAAAAAGTAACAAGCAAGAAAGTCCGTAATTGGCTAAAAGCTATCCGTATCGATCTACCTCGAGCCTCATCAATAATGGTATTAATTATTAGAGTTAATTGTCAGAGCAGTAGCTCTAGTTAGAGATTGAGGGCAGAGGGGTTTGTAAGCAGCATAAGGAGGAGAGAGCTTCAGATTAAACAAAACCTCCCACCACTTCCAATATTCATTTGCTTCTTGTGAAGAAAAATAGAAAATAATAATAATTAAGGGAAAAGGGAATTCAAAACAACTCCCAGCAGCGCCGAGATGAAATGACAAACATGCAATATTGATACAAAATAAGCTAGAAGGGCTAAAAATAGGCCGCAGAAGTGCTTTGATTGGAGAATGGCTTAGATTCGTTCAGAGTTGGAAAAGAGAAGGGTGAATGTAATCAAACAACTCGCTCTACGTCTCCATTGTTTTCCCTGTTGCCGGTTGCCTCGTCGCTGGTACAGTTAACAGCTATTGTTAGTGAAAGACGTGTTTTTGTTTTCCTCACTCCAACCACCTGTTTTGAGAAGGGAGATCGTGAATAGCTACAATTTATTATTTTTTTGCGGCCATGCAGGGAACAATGCTGTCATCATTGTGTTGATGCTAGGAATCTGCCACTCAGTCAAATAGAGATGTTTTTTTTAATACTCTCCAGAGGATTCATTAAAAACCCAACCACACATTGGAGTGTACATATTTAGGGCTTTGCTTCAAAATATGTCATGAACAGTATCATTCATGAAATGAAAAGGGGAGTCCAAGGAGTGTCAGACCAGATGTTCTGAATAATGCATTAATGTCTTTACCTGACAGAAAACAAGCATAAACAGAAAATAAAATAAATAAATAAAACAACATGACTAGATTAATCAGAAAAGGGCAAAACGTGTCACATTGTGTATCATTTACAACAGTAGGAATACATTTTATTGGTTTAGCTTGGCTTAGATTCATATACGCATCAAATACAGTGCTGAAAATAGAACAGTTTCATATCAAGTATTAAAGGATTCAAAGGGGGCGGGACTTTGGAATTCATAATAAAACTGTTTGATTTGATTGTAAAAATATTTGCTCAGCCTTACATTGTCCCTTTAAGGCATTTCCCAGTCATACATGACAAATTAATACTTCACACATGCACCTGGTCAGAACAAACTCAATTCCACCTTTTTAGGAGACAACACAAAAAAAACAAAAACAAAAAAAAACACCTACTTAAATAGTTAAAATTTAAATGCATACACATACATGCTCTCTCTCTCTCTCTCTCTCTCTGTCACACACACACACACACACACACACCATCTTCACAGTGGCATGTCCCCTATGCGTACTAAACAAATCCATCATTATAACAGCCAAGTGAGTGAGGTGACAACA
>JAFVLL020034088.1:0-35851 GCA_021397915.2 Tor tambroides
AAACAAAATTTAAAAAAAAAAAAAAAAAAAAAAAAAAATCAGCCTTTGTGAACCTTTTCATCAGGCCTATTCAAATTGGAAAGTTGGAACGTTACTAAATGTGCTAGCTTTTAAAAGTTTGCGGTCAATAAGAAATTTCTATTCTTTTATTTCAAAGAAAGAAATGAATACTTTTGTTTTGCAAGGAGGAATGAAATTAATCAAAAGTGACAGTAAAGACATTTAAATGTTACAAAAGATTTCTATTTTTAATCAATGCTGTTCTTTTGAACTTTCTATTCACCAAGGATTCTTGGAAAAATAAGTACCACAGTTTCCACAAAAATAATCAGCATATTAGAATGATTTCTAAAGAGTTTGACACTGAAGACTGGAGTAATGATGCTGAAAATTCAGCTTTGATCACAGAAATAAATTACATTAAAAAAAAAAAATCAAATAGAAAAAAAAAGTTATTTTAAATGGCAATAATATTTCGCAATATGACTTTTTATTGTATTTTTGATCAAATAAATGCAACATAACAGATTTCTTTCAAAAACATTTTACTCATGTTTTCTTAATGTTATTGTATCTTATGTAAATAATTTAGATCATAAAGTTTGGGAACCCCTGAATAGCAGTATCATCAGGAATATTGTGCAGTGGCATAATAGGAGGTATTATATTGATAGGGGTATAAAATGTCAAAAAGCTGGTATTGAGATTGTACCTGCTTTGCTGCAAACTCTTCATCACGACCGTCCCCTATAACAACATAGGTCACTTTCTTCCCAAAGCGAGAGATGATGCGCTCAAAGCAGCTCTCTTTTCCTGTTAACAGGAGTTACATATAATGTGTTACACGTAACAGGTACATTTATCCTGGTGCTCAGTTTCAGGTTGATACCAATGATTTTAAAACAAGCGTCAAAAATGAACATACTGTCATCATTTATTAACCCTCATGTCATTCAAAACCATACATTTTATACTGTGGAACACAAGGTGAATTTTAAAGAACATGACAATGACAATGTAATCCAAGCTCTATACTGTAAGTCCTCTGAAGCCATAGGATATCTTATGGTCTTTAGTAGGGTTGAAACGATTAATTGACATAAAAAAAAAATAAAAAATTTGATTTTCGACAAATATGTTTGTTGCTGAATAGTTATTTGATCTCATATGACCTAATGTAAGAGCCTGCATTAACGTGGTTTGACCAGAGTGGCGCTGTAGAGCAAGATTGTAATTCAGCCCCTCCCGCATGCAATCCAATAGAATAAGACACGCTTATGAGAAGTACAAATGAAATCGAACCAGTAGATTGTGGGAAAGTTTTACAAAACTACAAACAAAAAATTGCTGTCATGTGTAAAGACCCCAATATACTCACGGCAAAGTGTTTGTTTTCGCTCTTCGGTTAGGGGTAAAAAGAAGTTTAAACAGTACACTGTTAGCAAATATCTTGATGCTGCTGAATTGCATTTAGATGAAAGTGCAAATATGTGCTCTAATCTGTTTACTCTCAATAACAAAATAAACACACAACGAAAATGACAGCGTGGGAATGCAGCAGTTAAGAAAGCATGTGATCATAACGATGTGGATGTTTGCACAAGGTCTGCAATCGGCACTCCAGTAAAGTCACGTTGAGTTTATATTTTATATATTACAATTTATTCAAAAGCAAGTAGCATTATAGTATTAAACGTGAAATAACAGTGTCAGTGTCGCGTTCAATTAGAATTACAACTCAGTATGTTAATGAACTGTAAAAGCTGAATAATCGATCAAAGCCCACTGATTAATTGGTGAAATAATCAACGATTAGTCGATTAATTGTTCTAATAATTGTTGATTAATCGAAATCAAGATAATTGTTGGTTGCAGCCCTAGTGTTTAGTCATGTCTAATTTTCACAACCCATGTATTCCAGAGGTTTTTTTGTCAAATGAAAATTTGTAGAAAGGTTTATTTTAGATTTCGACAGCTAGTTAGTATCATATTTTTGCAGCCCCTGGTCACTGTATAGGAAACAGCATTGTGAACATGCTTCAAAAATGCATCTTTTGTGTTCTGCACAACATCTGGCTTTGGAAAGACACAAGGGTAAGCAAATATTTAAAATTTAATTTTTGATAAACCAAACCTATTACCTATTTTAGTGGCGCTGTAGATGTTCTCGATGGGAAAGACGTCACCCAGGCCATAGAGAAGCACTTTAGCTAAAGCAGGAACCAGCTGAGTGGTGGTGACCAGAACATTCATACATCTGCCCCTGTGAACAAACATCAAAACATTTAGCCCATTGTTAGCGTGTACACTACATTAAAGCTGAAGGATCTACTCTGAGAAACCTGTTTGGCGTGTAGCTCCAGCACATCACACACAATGTCTAAAGGCGGATCTGATGATTTCCTCTAAATCATGCATGTTCAGGGAACAGAGACGGATCTCACCTCGACTGAATGAGCAAGAGAGATTTGAGGGCAGTGCTCAGCCAGGCATCTGTAACGGTCTCGATCTCAGAGCGCAGCCTGAGCAGTAGGTCTCTCTTCATTGGGCTCAACAGACCTGCAAGATCATCAGAAGATGCTGGCGTTAAAATACATTATATATTAGGTTTGTTCATAATCAGTAATTTAAAGATACTGCTGGAGCTGGTCTGTATCGCTAGTTAATCCATGTAACAACTAACAGCAATGCTCAATGTTCACTCCAATCCTGATTCTGTACTCAGTCCTCACTGTTGTTTTTGACTCTTTTTCAATATTATATATATAATTTTTTTTAAAGATCGGAGGAACATGTCCACCTAATGTTGTTGTGGGTACATGATATGAAGGCTTACTTTTTTTTTATTTTTATAAACCTCCTTAGTATTCATTGATTATTATCAGCATCTCTTCATTATCTCTTCATGCCATCTGGAGCAGCACTTAAAACCTTCTATTGTGGACAACAGAACAAGCCAGTTTCATAATTTATGCTAAATCATTGAGTTTATAATAGTTTATTCATTTTTTATACTACATTTGTGCATCAGTGTCCGTATTGTATGTTTTAGATGCAAAACGTCATTGTAGGAAACTTGTCCATAAAAGGCAAATAAATATTTGTTATTCATATTCCACATGCAGGATCACAGCATGAAACAGTGACAGAAATAAACCTCAATAACTTAAGTGAATGAAAGGTATTATTTAGCAATATGCTAAATTCAGGATTCAAGATACTGTGACAAGCATTTGTTTGAAACAGAAATATTTTGTAACATTATAAATGTCTTTACTGTCCCTTTCAATCAATTTTTATGCATCTTTGCTGAATTAAAGTATTAATTTCTTTCAAAAAAAAAAATCTTGCTGACATTAAACTTTTGAACATTAGTGTGTATCAGCAACAGTAATCAGTGCATGTCAAGTCATTTCATGGCATCAACAAAAGTGAGGGAATAATGAACTGAGAATACACAGCTAAAGGCCTGTAGACACCAAGAACGAAAATGATAATAACTACAATGCTAACTACATTAGCGTCCACACAAACGCACATTAATGTTTTGTTTATAATAAGCATGCACTATAGGTATGCCATCTGTTGCTTTAAATGATCAAGCTCTTTAAGGCATGATGGATTCTGACTGGCTGTCAATGTTCTTATTCATAAGCTGGAAAAAATCGTTCTTCTTTTAAATTTAGAAGAGCCCACACCACAATTATAACATTAATTTAATTAGCTATAACATTTATAACATTAAATTACTTAATTAACATTAATTAATTTTTTAAAACTACAACATTATAATTATCACCCTTGGTGTGACTTCATTCTCACTGTAGCACTGCTACTGAAGTATGTGCATCAGTGCTTCTGATACAGAAGTCATGTACGTACGTGTCGGCTTGTGTACAAGCTATAATTTGCTGGAACAATAAACCAACTCTTCCACATAACTACTGTCAGTTCAATCAGACAGCACACATGAGGCTGTCATGAACTTCATTCCAGTATTCTTGATTAGATATCAACCAAATATGAGGTAAAAGTATGCTAGAAGGCAAGACAGGGAACTACTACTTGAAGTAGTAATGGTACAGTAACAGCGCCACCCTGTGGCTAAATGCAGCATGGTTTGGAGCAGATATGCGCAGATATATATCTCACCTCCCACATTCCCTTTGAATCCATTGTAGATCTCTTTGAGCCGGCGATATCTGAAGGCCAGCTTACGCATCCACTCCACTCCTCCCTGTACCGCGGTGGTGGACCCTGGACCACTGCCTGCACTGGGCCCGCTGAAGCCATCGCTGGAGAAGCTGTAGTTGCTAAACCAGAATAATCAATGTGTTATTACAGACTAAACAAAATAACAGTTACTTAGAGCTTTTACACAAAACCCATTTTTTTTGTTAATGTAAGAGCAATATGTATGTTTTGAGATGTTATTGAAAATCAATTTTCTAGTGTAAGTTGTAACATTGCTGGAAAACTTGGTTTCATCACCTCAAGTCCTGCCCATTGTCATCTGAGGCAACATCATCAACATGGACCTGATCACATTCCTGTGTTGACAGGAAGGGTGAATGTTATTTACATGAACATAAAGCAAACTGAACCTTGTGTCACACTCTGCTTACCTCCAGATCGTTGAAGAAGAGATGAGTGTCTGCAAGCTCAAAGATCAGCTCCTCCATCTGAAGACCCAGATTGAGAACTGTCGCTGGATCCTGAATAAATAAAAGCATTCCAGGAAACAGTAAGAATGGGGGGAAAAAAACAAGCGTTACTTCTGCCAATGTGTAAAAGCAATTTGCTGTACCTTGCCAAACTTCTGTGCAAATGAGCCGGTAAGAAGAGAGTGGAAAATGATGATGGTTTCATCCAGATCCCACAAGAAGATGCGCTGGGAAAAGAAAGAGTTCCTTATGTTTGTAACAACTGACCCAATGCATTATGCTCATCTAAGGATTCATTACTCTCCATTTTAATATTCAGCAAAATATATGAAAAATTGTAAAGCTGACTCTCTGTTTAGTTGAGCAAGCTCAATTTAATGTATTTTTTTCTTTGTGTCTGCATTTGCATACTTTTTTGGACTTCAGAGCATTGCTAAAACTATCCAGGTTGCTTCCTTACCTCAAGGTCATTGTCTGTGGACTGGGAATCATCAGATTTCTTAGCTTTGCCTTTAGCTTTGCCAGGAGGGTTTTTGCGGTTGGTCTCGTCTTGGTCCTGTGCTCCTGTGGGGAGGGCCATCCCAGCAGGCAGAGCCACACCTGTTGGGATCGTCACACCTGGGGATGCATCTGATGGAACGAGCAAAAACATGAACTGCAGTGAGAGCCAGAAGAATGAGGGGCATCCACAATAACAACAACATAATCTAGTCATGGACAGGGCAACAGTTTTCCTCCCATTTACTATTAAAATTACTGTTAAACTATTACTATTGAAACAATTAACACTCATATTAATTATATGAATTATATCTGAGTTACATCATAAATTAATCCAAATGCATTTATTTTTAGTATAATGTATGATAGCAGTATATACACTGTCATTCTAAAGTTTGGGGTCAATAAGATTTTAAAATGTTTTTGAAAAAGTCTCTTATGCTCACCAAGGCTGCATACATTTATTCAAAATATAGTTAAAAAAGAAAGAAATATTATTACAATTTAAAATAACGTTTCTATTATAATATATTTATTCCTGTGATGCAGAGCCATTACTCCAGTCTTCAGAAATCATTCTAATATGCCTTTTGCTGCTCAAGAAACATTTCTTATTATCACAGATACTGAAAACAGTTTTTGAAAACATTTTTGTCAGGATTCTTTGATGAATACTGCATTCAACTGCATTCATTTGAATCAGAAATTGTAACATCTTTACTGTGATTTTAACGTGCTTTGCTACAAAGAAAAAACTTTTGAAAAGGTAGTGTGTGGCTTTACATGCAATTTCATTTATTTTATTCTAATTTTTGCTGTGAAAAACTATTTTAAGCCATTTACAGTAGGTGGAAAAATGCTAGTACTAATATTTGCAAATAAGTGAGAAGGTTTATTGTGAAGTTACAGAGGGATAATGCTAACACACCTGTTGTGTTGGGCAGGTTTGCTGAGGCACTGCCTTCAGTTTTAATGGCTGGATATTCAGGTGCCACTACACCCGCTCCATCTCTATCACTGCTGGGCAGCCCAGCGGACAGGTAACTGGGAGGAGGAACGTAGTACTGCGAGAACTGACTCTGACCAAGAGAGTTGTAACTTGAAAACTCCTGGAGTAAAACAAATTAAGATTAAGAAGTTTAAATTGTTTGATCCTCAAGCAATCTGACTGTTTCAAGCTGTCCTTTCTATTTGCCATACAACCTACTTTTCTGAACAAGTCTTTTACAATTTACTGGTCGAGATATACAAGAACTGGTTGAAATTTAAGAATCTTTTCTTTTTCATGTTTCTGAATCACCTTTCCATTAAAAAAAATAGTATATTGCAACATATATCACTATCGAGAACATGATGATTTTGTATTTTTGCTCATATCAGAGTTCAAAGTCTGTAGATAATGTAAAAGCAACTTCTGTTCATCTCATTCAAAAGCAGAGAACAGCATCCTCATATTAGTAATGGCGTCCTATCAAATACTGACTGACTTCCTCTTTTGACCGCAGGTGGACTCACCTGATGTGCGCCAGTAGTTGTGGTCACAGCAGTTGCTGGAGGGATGTTAGTGTACACGCTGGATGTAGTGAAACAGGAACCTGATTGGGGATGAAGAACAATTATACAGAATGTTGAACAACCAAAAAGTACGGTCATGGTAAGTTCTACTGAATGAAATGCTGTATGAGCGTTAATGGAAGTGGTTTTGGCGTATGGAACTGGGCAAGTCTTTCTCCTCAGCGGTCCCGTATTGCTAAGGCTGTGAGGTGCAGAGAGCGTGTGCAGACACAGAGAGAGAAAGAGCGGTAGCAGGCTTGCCTTGGCTGGGGTAGGAGTAGTGGATCTGGTTGGGTTGGGTTGAAGTATAGGCAGAGCTGAAGCTGAGAAACCCCGTCTGACCAACAGAGGGCGCCTCGGGCAGCCGTGACTCTGTCTTTAAGCCTGGCCACATGGCGCCTGAGGCCGTGCAAGGATAGATGGGAGAGGGCAAAGGGTGGAGGAGAGAGGGGATGCAGAGATGAAAGAGGTGATTAGAGGGAGGCTGAGAACAGGATGTAACATTGAGACATAAACTGATCTGACTGCCAGCGTACAGAGTGAATGCAGGGTGAGGGTTAAGTGGAATGAGTTTGGGTGAAGTGTTCAGATGAACTAAAGCACAGACGGCAACTGGGTGAAGCACAGACCAAATGGTGGCAGTCCGTACGTCTGGCCGGACTGAGGAAAGCCGCTGTATACGGTCGACTGGCCCAGGGAAGGGAAAGCCACTTGACTGGCATATGCAGTGACAGCGGTGCTGAAGAATAATGGAGGAGAGTTACTAGCTGAACAGTCAATAACACAGCTGAACTTAGGGAGACTGCTATAGACTTTAGTCTGGGTAGATGCCATATTTACTTTGACTTGAACAAATGAAGGCGCAGTCCATTTAATATGTATGATCTTTGATATTTAAACATGTATGTTTGATATTTAGTATGATCTTAAAGTTAACATGAATTCAAAACTGCTACTCTTTAATATGCGTTTCAGGTCTTATGAATTTATCCGAGTATGTTACTTGAAAGGAAAAAAATGTTTAGCTTCATAGTCTAATTGACCTAACTCAGCTAATTTGTTTTCAATATTTCATATATATGTATGTGTGTGTGTGTGTGTGTGCGCATATATATATATATATATATATATATATATATATATATATATATATATATATAAAATTTATTTATTTTTCTATTTAATATTTAAAATAATTATTTCTAGTTTTATTATATATATGTGCTGTCAATCGATAAAAAACAACTAATTAATCACACATTTTTTCTGAAATTAATCGCAATTAATTGTGATTAATCCCACCTAACATTAAAGTTTTTAAATATACTTTTATAGTACAATAATTTCACATTCAATCTTCAAATTAATGTACAAATAACATTTGTTTAATGGCATCTTTTTTTATGACTGAAGGCCAGTATCACTGATACCAAGTAATACTGATTTCCCTATTTAAAAAAATCCCCTAATATTTAACCATTAACTATAGCCATTCAACATTACAGTATAATTGAGAGCTATCAATTTTAACATTTATTAGACTTTAAAAAATAACTTCTAATTTAAGTGAACTTAAAACAATATTTATATAAACTATAAATTATTATATACAATAAAATTAGACATAATAAAGTTCAAATCCAAACCACATTATGTACTGAAACAACATTTATTAATATATTATGCAAATACACATTAAGACCAGGAATGTGTATTAAGCAAGCAAACAGGGTAATTGATCCCATATTGACTTACATTGATCTTTTACATCGACCCATGATCGACTGTATTTTAAAAGATACTAACCCGTTTTAAAACAACTTTTGGTACTTACTTGCTTCCTTGGTAGATCTGTGAGGTATATTCAGTGGCTGTGGTTGGGGTGAGGTCTTTGCACGTCACTGCTGTTACGAAAGTAGAATGTTTTGTTACAAATGTATTATGCTTTATATCTCTGAGCATGACAGCAATGAGCCTTACCATTGTGATCATACGCATTTTCTGAGACACAGCCCTGGGATCTTGATATTGTCTCTTGATTTGACCGGTCTGGGCCTCCAGGCACTACCAGAGATATTGAGGGGTTACATTGTTTACACATCTCAAAAACACATAGGACACTACAGTCCGACACTACACACTACAGTCCGAAAAAATATCCTATATCTATTTAAAATAACATAAAAAGTGTTTCAATCAGAGGAACTATCAATTCAACAAGAGACTTATAACTGCAAAGTACATTTAAATTGTTTAATACAAGTTAAATAAAACAGTAAACATGAATTGAGTATGTTTTCGACACTGTATTTGTTTAAAATATATTATAATATTATATTTCTGACAAAATTCGAAAGCTACTTACTCATGTGCAAGTGAGCGATAGATGACGGTGGATATGAATTGACCTCTGACCGAGCTGTCGATTCGTTCCGGTTAGGGGAGTCACTGCTGTCATTAGCGACCACACTTCTGGAAAATAACAACTTTTATAACCCTGTCCTGCGTTTCACTTAAAGTATTAATCATCAGTGATCACAATGGCCAACACATCTGAAATATGAAACCGATATGATTCTGATTCACTGGTTCTTGATTGAATTCAGATCTCAATTCAATATTGATTGTGGTACATGCAATTTTTTTCTCAAAAGTTAATAGTTAATAGTGGATTGCAAATTTAAATTGCTTATAAGGCAGATTTTATAAAAACGATTTTATATCAAAAGTAACAGCTGGATGGGAGGCACATTAACATACATTATTTTAGTTTTATTAGATATAATAATAATGACAAAAAAACTACAAGCTTGATCTTGGGAGACTGACTGACAAGACTGATTTAAGAATTGATATTGGTTTGTTAAAATGAAGACTGATTAAAATCTGGAAATCAATACTTTCAATCCAGCCCTTAAAATAAGCCTTTAAGATGATGTTTGAAAATTGTCATCTTTAAAATTTCTTTAATCTTGCGCATGAGTGGCTGAAAGACGCAGTGATTGCAGCCCTTCTGATGCCTTTTTTAAAATGTCTTGACATTCTGCTAAAAGATAATGAAGTGTGACTGAAGATTGGCAATTTTCCAAAAGGAAATCATACTTCACTCTGACAAGACACTCTTTGTTCTTTCTCTTTCCCCTCATTTTTTCACCTTGCTCAAGGGCACAACGGTAATAAAGCAAGATTACAATCTTATATCCAGGTCCTTGATCTGTACTACTTATAATGGCATCTTCACCCTTTATCCAACCTGCCCAAACCTGAACTAGTAAGCTATAGCCTATATGCAAGATATATATGAAAATATAAAATGCACCTTGATGGACCTACCGTGAATCACCCTCCTGACTCACTTCTGGATCATGCCGAGCTTTCTTTATCTATTCAATCAAAACAACAGAAAAAAAGAAAGTTATATCTCTCAATGTCAAAAAAGAAGTTGTTCATTCTTTTTGTCAGCTCCACATGAACATTCCTTCTTTCCTGACTGGTCAGTAAGTGCAGTGTACTCACAGGTAGCTCGGGCACCTCTTGCGACTCGTCCATGGCTGTGGGAGAGGGCGTCTTCACCGTCAGTCTCTGCTGCTTCTGCTTTGGCCAAGGCCCTGCATGAAAGACACAAGTCAACACGGTGAGGCATCTTTATATATGCTCCTCCAGCCCCTGTCTCTCCACCTCGCTGGGGCTGATCCTTGTCAGGTGTGTGCATGTGCGTTTGAGGAGCTGAGCATTATGGGAAAGTCAAGGGAAAACTGGGTCTTGCGGGTCCTAATCCCACAGTCACACTGGTAGCAGGTGAGCTCAGCCCAGCAGGTGAGGCACGTGAGGCTCACCCACAAAAGCACCAGATGTTTCCCCCGAACCCTCCCACTTTCCAGCACACATGCCTGGATTATATGGCCGTGTCTCCTTACATGTATACTAACCTACATTTGGTGAAAACAAGGAAGCTTGTATTCTTTCCTGATTATATCAAAGGCATTAGGTGTTTCTGCGCAAGCTGTCACATTCAAAGGGTGGGCGAGGATAAGATCTAACCTAATTTTATTCACCCCGTGCCTTCTTTAAACTGCATTTATATAATTGGAATATGAGAAAGCGGGTCAGACGCTTGCTTACACTTGAGCCAATTTTGCAGACGCTTCATTCACGTAAATGTGAGACTACAATGTTTAGTAAATCACGTGTAGCACTGAGCGACGCTTATGCAACATCCAGCTTGATGTTTCAGGAACGTGATCTGGGTATGAAAAACAATTTTTAATGTGGATGGAAAATGTGATAAAAAGTGACAAGTAACCAAAGATTAAAACATCTAATTTCAGCCTACATAGACCATCTTTAAAAGGATAGTTCACTCAAAGATGTAAATTCTGTCATCATTTATTTACCATCTTGTCACTCCAAACCTGCTCATGACTAAATCTTTTTTTTTCACTCTTACAAAAGAACACTGGAGACCACTGACTGAGACATCTCTCAAAAATATTGTCTTTAATCTTCTACAGATAGGAATGAAATAGAGCTGAGCCACATTTTGAATACTGATGTGATTTCTCTTTGTCTCACCAATTTTGAGTATGAGCGCATCTCTTATTTACACTTTGGTTGCAAAAACAGAGCTGGTAAGTTTAAATCATTTGGGTTCAAGGTTCAAACAATGCATTTCAATTCATTACATTTTTATTTGTTTTTCAATCAATCAATCAATCAATAATTTTATTTCGGTCCTCACAGACAACTTTTCACAAAATAAATAAATAAAGATAATTACCGAAAAAGGTGTAGGCCAAAGCCTTGCTTATTATGCCTACCCTTTATACATAATTAACTAATGAGCAATACTTTACACTAAGTTTGATAATACAAGATAAACAATGTTACATAAACATTTCCCAAAATGTACACAGATGATTCAAAACAAACATAATAACAAAAATACATATTCCAGCTATTACTTCAGTATTTTAACAATACATTCACATTCACTGAGTCATATAATTATCACCTTATTTTTATACATTTTCTCAAATTTGCAAAGTGAATTACATAATTTTAATTCCTTATCACATTTATTCCATAAATTTACCCCTTTGACAGATAAACTACTTTCTGCATTAATTCTTGCCCTTACTTTTTTAAACATATACAATCCTCTTAGATTATACTGACTTTCTCTTAATTTTGAACAGCCTCTGAATACAATTTGGAAGTAAATTATTATAAGCTTTGTACATTATCTGTGATGTATATAAATCAACTAAATCTACAAATTTTAAAGCATGTAAATTAATAAATTTCTTTGTTGGTTCGTAATAATCAACCCTTTTAACAATCCTAATAGCTTTCTTTTGTAACATATATATTTAATTTATATTGGTTTTATATGCATGACCCCACACATCCACAAAATAAGTAATGTATGAGTGCACAATACAATATATAAAAGCTTTTT
Source organism: Tor tambroides (assembly GCA_021397915.2). Classification (NCBI taxonomy): domain Eukaryota; kingdom Metazoa; phylum Chordata; class Actinopteri; order Cypriniformes; family Cyprinidae; genus Tor; species Tor tambroides. Next base: position 12,178 of record JAFVLL020034088.1, read on the forward strand.
CATTCAAAATATGTTTTTTTTTCTATTTAATATTGCAATGGATTTGGACATTTTTGTTTTTACATGATTAATATGTGGTTTCCAACATAATTTATGATCAATTATAACACCCAAAAATTTATTTTCATACACACTTTCTATTTCCTCATTGTTAATCCTTAATTTAACTTTGTTACTTTGCCGATTGCTAAATATTATAAACTTTGTTTTACTTAAATTCAGTGAAAGTCTGTTACCATCAAACCATTTTTTGTTCAATTTCCACTGTATTCAGAAGCTGTTCCAAATTTTCCCCCGAACAATATAAATTTGTATCATCAGCAAACAAAACCATTTTTAATACTTTATACACTTTACAAATATAATTTATGTACAGTACAAACAATTTGGGGCCTAGCACCGAACCTTGCGGAACACCACAAGTAACTTTATTTAAATCTTATTTAACATTATTTATTTGTACAAACTGATATCTGTCATCGAGGTAACTTTTTATCCAAGCAAAGGCTTTTCCTCTCATACCATATCTCTCCAGTTTCATCATTAATAAGCCATAATCAATAGTGTCAAAAGCTTTTTTTAATCTAGGAACACCCCCACAGTATATTCATTATTATCCATTGAAGAAGAAATTTCTTCTACCAGTTCCATCACAGCCTGTTCAATATTACATTTTAATTAATGCTGTTATATTTGTGCAAATGGAGGAAAACTTTTAAATATAATTTTTAAATTTCTGTTAATTTCATGAGTCTAAAAAACACACGTGAAGACAACAACGCTGTAAAACGATCCCTGTTCATACAGATCCACAAAATGACTTAAAACGCTGTATTATTCATGCCAGGCCAGTAGTTAACAATGTCACTGTGAAAAAACACTACGGGAACACGTAATACATTTGCGTGACATCACCGTTTTCACAAATTTGCAGTTTTGCATTTTACACAGGGACGATAGTGGTATTGTTTTCAAAAACCCATTTTCAAAAGTTTAATTTTCAGGACCTAAAAATGCTGCTGTCATGTAAACGCTTATTTCTTTTTTATCTGTACTTTACTCTTTTGTACTTCTTGCATTAATCATTTTGAATTTGATTGACAAAAATGACTATTTGTTCAAAATGTTTAATAGTCTTTGTCTTATAATTACCATTGTATACTATGAATATTTTAAGTTGCTTTAAATAAAATGCAAAATGCATAAATCTAAATACATATTTCCAATGAATGAAACAGCCCCTTTAAAGGTATTTCAGATCAAACAGATAAATACACTGAATTTCAAAATTTCAAATCAATTTTAGCTACATCTGCACTCCAGTGAACCCCCGCTAACTGTGTTTGAACTCTGATGAACCCGGTTAGAGCCCTGTACCATAATGGTAGATGAACAAATTCAGAGTTACAGGATTAGTTTCGAGTTGACAAAACAAAACCAAACCACTCCAATCTGGCTTTGTTGGTACATGATGCTGATCATCAACTTTTTTTGTCAACTCAGGCTTTGATCCTGAGTTTGTGGAGCACATGCACATGAATGAGACACATCACTGCCGAACAGCCAATCACGAGCCTTGGTTAAAGGTTAAAGGTTTTGCTAAAGGTTAAAGGATTGAAGAATACGATGAATTTAAATGAATTTTTTTCATTGTAAATTTTTCATTTACAATGAAAAAAATTTCTTGTTCATGAAAGAGGACAAATAAAATAAACTATCTTGCTTTATCAGTGCAGTCACAAGTGAAACTTGTTAAGTTAATTTATATAGTTGGAAATATACAGCAATAGAGACTCAAATGTAAGGTCATGTAGTCAATTTTTAAAGCATTATCTATTGATTCTACAGTTTATTTATAATACATACGATCTGTATATATCAACATTCTTTTAAAAGAAATGATTTATAATAACTGTTAAACTAAAAATGCTTGTGTGTAATGGATTAATAATAATATAAATCATATAATTATATAAATCATATAAAATAACTAAGTAATTAGCTTATCATTAAAACCAGACATTTTTTTTAGTACAAGTAACCTTTAATTTGGAGCAAGACAAACTGGGTGAGTGACTTTTTTTTGTGTCAGACATGTGTCACTTTGCTCACATCTGATTGGTCCAATTTCAGTTTGAGATCTCTAACTCAGAACATAACCTGCCCCGGAGCAGGTTAGCCGTGGAGTGTAAGTTACTATGGCAATGAACGCAGCTAAAAGCCAAGCCACTTTCATGGTACCTAAAACCCAGGATTGGTGCAAACTAAACTGAAACTTACCTGGCTAGCCAGCTAATCCGGCTTCATGGTACAGGCCCCTGATGAACTTGGTTTAAACTAGATTGCAAATATACTCCACCCATGGTCCCTTCAAGTTGTACAGATGGTTTAGGTTTGATCTTGTCTGAGGTCAGAATAACTAATATTTTGAAAACAAATCTACAAATATAAAAACGATATGCTATAAAGCTCCAAAAAGGAAAGAAGGAAAGAAAGCAAGCTTCATTTGAAGTGTAAATAATAGGCTGCATTAACATAAGTCAAATATCTGTTGACTGAAAGGTTCTAGGGAACCCAAAATGTTTTTCTATGGTGTGTATTAAAAAACAACAACAACAAAAACACATTTGGAACCTTTATTTTAAAGAGTGAAACTCCTGCAAGCAAGGTTAATGCTCATTATGTTTTTTGTAAACCTCTTCACTGTTTTCTTTTTAATCAATTTAATGCATCCTTGCTAAATAAAAGTTTTAATTTCTTAAAAAATAATTAAATAAAATCTTACTGACCTCAAACTATTTTTAAAATCTTCTGCAAACACATCTTCCATCTTCAGCATTAACAAATTATGACAAAACTATTTTTTTTTTTTTTTTTATGTTTAGGCTCTCAGTGGCAGAGGCTGAAGTAAAGTAAATTTAACATGCACTGAACCGCAGTGACTCAAGGACGGGTGACCAATGAAGTTGAGGATCCCACATTGCTTTCAGATTGTACTTCTCTAGTATTTCGCTAACAATAAACAACGTCTTGCTCCTATGACACCGAAAAGTACAGCCTAGGTAGGAGGCTCGATAGAGTTTGAGACACAGCCAGTGTTTCTCTTCAAAACGGTGGCTAGTTCACCGAAGATGTCCAAGATACCACACACATTAATTGTGTTCATTTTTGGAAACATGCATTTCACTGCTGACGTACATACTATAAGTGGACACAACTTAAGCCGCTTTCCAGTGGGAGCTTTGTTAATGTAGCACTCGTTTAGCACAGTTTGACCAGTTAGCCAACGTGTGTTATTTAGCTCGCGGCTCACTGACCTTACCATTACACACTAAACCGTTCATCAAAGCGCTCAAATGCACAGTGTACGGCACACAAATGGGAAAGAAACTCTTACCATGTCACCAAGTGCTACTTCCGAGGAAACTTTATGTTTCCTTGAACTGAAATTCCCTCGGTGAGGTGCTGTGTGTTGTTAGGGACAACTATTTGGCAGGAAGTCGCTACAATTCGCAACGCGCATGCGCAAAAACGACAGCCGTTCCTTCAATCACTAAACGTTAACCCCTTGCGAAAAAAAAGGTATTTTTTTCCGCTAAAACTCTGTAGTTACTGCAGACATAAGAGATGACTGCTAAGGCAATCATCAATATATTTTTTCATACTATATAATATATAAACTGATATAAACTGACTTTAGTAACCCCCACTTACCTACCGTTTGTGGTCAGTAAAATTTTCTTTCCTTAAAAAACTAACAATTTCATTCAGAAAGAGCGATTAAATTCATTAAATATGACGCTGCATTTCGCACTAACTGTAAACATGCAATTTGTTTGCCCCCATTATAGCTATTATAATAATCAAGTCTATACAGCATGAATGAGAATTTCTATATCTCTAAAAAATATATAAATAAATAAAACAACATAAATAATCATAATAATAGTATTTTAGTAATAGCCCTTCGTTTCCTCCTGAATATTTAATTGTTGGGCCAAATACCACCACTTCAGATTTTGAATCATTAAACTGAAGAATATTAAGAGCCATTCATCTCTTAATGTCATCCAAACAACCTAGCAGAGACCATAGTTTGGAGTTATTTTTACACTTTAAAAGTTGATACAGCTGTAATCTGCACAGCAATAATATGCAATATTGACAAATTAATCCCAACAGAAGCATATATAAAGAAAACAAAACAGGGCCAAAAATAGAACCCTGAGGAACCCCAAAGGAGATGGGGGCAGAGAAGATAAAGCTCCTTTAAATAAGAAGAGAATCACTTTAATGCAAGCTTCTGAATTCCCACTGACTTAAGCGGGCAAGAAGAATCTCATTATCCACCATGTCAAAAACCACACTGAGATCAGGCAGCACTAAAATAGCACAGTTCCCTTAATCTACCAACATCAACAAATCATTAGCCACTTTGAAACGATCAGTTTCTGTGCTATGTTTTGATCTAAAACCTGATTACAATCTTATTTGAAAATTTAGAAAGTTCATTATAAACAACCTTCTCCAGTATTTTAGCTAGGAATTTTGCCAATTTTGAGATCTATGGTTATAAAACCAGGGCTTGCTTAAAATATAACAAAATATAATACGATCTATTAAACTCCTATTCACTGTTGACAGAGACAACATTCAAAACCTGAATTAAAAGACAAGAAGGAATAATATCTAGCCAACAGTAATCATCATATTAGAATGTTTTCTGAAGGATTATGTGACACTAAAAACTGGAGTAACGATGCTGAAAATTCAGCTTGCATCACAGGAATAAATTACATTTTAATCTATATAAAATTGAAAACAGTTATTTGAAGTTGTAATAATATTTCACAATATTACTGTTTTGGTGTATTTCTGATCAAATAAATAAAACCTTGGTGAGCATAATACTTCTTTCAAAAATTAAGAAAATAATTAGAACATAAATAAGACTCAAACTTGGGTCTTCATGAGCAGCAACCCACCACCCTCTTCAACATTTCCAACTAGATAGATGTTTTATGTATATACAGTATAAAAGATTCCTCTCATCCATCCATTTTCCAAATGACTTGTTCTATGAGTGAAGATGCTGGTGCCTATCCCAGCGTGAACAATAAACAAAATCAATGCAGGTGAGAAATAAGTACACCAAGACATACAGATTAATTTTGACATATTTATTTTGCATTCATATAGATCATTCTCAATATTTCATTATTCTAAGAATTTAATACTCTGATCATTAGAGGTAAAATATGCAACATGTAAATAAATATACATGGAAAAATATAAAACAATATATGAATAACTTCCAAAAATGGAAGAAAATAAACTTTATCCATATTGCCATGTTTGCAGTTATCTAAAGAACAACGTATAGCGCATTATTGGTCCAATGATATGAAATATATTACAATTAAAACAGGGATGTGTTTCATGAGGGCATCCAAACCCTTCTCCTTCATTAAGTCGATACCACTCAATCGTCCCATGACAAATTGTTCACATCTCTATCAAGTCACCATTTCTATTGCACAGCGTTCCATGTCCCTGTCCAACCCAGAGTGATACAGACAGGAATGATAGACACACATGGAAATGTATCACAATGTACATAAATGAGCTGTACAGGCACAATTTGAACAAAAAAAAGACACAGTTCCTTTTGGGTTCCTACATAACTTCTGTACATGATGCAAAGGTTTCAATACAATCTAATCGACATGCTGTGTTTGCAATGGACAGCAATCGCTTCAGATAACAATAATAAACAGATGTATAAAACATACATCCATCTCACTAAATGTAACAGAATGTGATGTGCAACAACTAAAATTGCCTTCCCAGGAAACACAGTGTCTGGCATTTTGTGTAAAAGTGCTGGCATTGGAGAAAAAAAGGAAAGAAAGTACACAGGATGTCTTCTACTCATTCAGACAAATAATCACATCTAAAACCCTTGTTTAACTAATTTTCCTTCTAATATAAACCTAAATGTAGCTTAGGAAGTTTTAAGTAGGACTGAAGAGTTGAGCTAAACCACACTAATATAATGCAGTTATTAAATCAGCATTTGTCAATAGGAAGAAGATAATAAATGTATTCAGTAAAAATGTATTGATATGTGAGTCGGACAGCCTGTGTATCCTCTTGTACTGGTGGGGGTTGATATAATAACCCCTTTTTCGGACCATTCGTGACTTTTGTACTTTTCTTGATCCTTTACCTCCACTGTGCAATGATGCATGAAAAATGCAATTAAATAAATCATCATCCAACAACATTTTGATAAAATGTAAAAGATCACAAAAGGCATTTCGCCTAGTAGCTGGTGCCATCGTCTCTGGCAAGCAATAGCTTGTTGTACAAATTTGCCTGTTTTTTTTTTTCCACAGATCATCAGTTAAACTCTCAGGCACTTCTAAGCTCTCTCTCTAGGAGCTCAGGTCCTCTCTTCATCCATTGGCACACATTGCATCTTTTCTGGAAGTCGTTTCTGTAGTTTGTGTCCTACAACGTCCCACATTCCTCTTGGTAATGCACGAGTATCCCTTGTGCTGCCAGGTCGTGCAATGCAAATAAATCGGAAGAGCTAAATGTCCCACACTGTGGTCCTTCTTCTCGATGCGTCTACTAATGCTGGAATGGACGTTATGGAGGGTCACGGAAACCATTACTGGAAGGCATGGTCAGCCGGGGGACCGTAAGAGAAGCCTGGGAATGCTCCGGCTGCCTCCCGTACGCTGCTGGTCACGTGCAGGTTATCGGTGTTGCATAGGGAGGTCGACACGGGTAAGTGGGTGAACTCTGGGTCAAAGTGCCGGAGATCAGTGGGACCAGTCTGTAGATTCAATAAAGAGAGAATTTATTAAATACCCAATCAGAAATATTAATCTTAATGTTTCCACCTTGTATTGACAATGATTTATGGTAAATGCTTTCATGTCATTTCTATTGAAACTTGTATGTCATGTATTTAAATTTTCACATTTGCAATAATGAAGTTTAGTTTAGTTTAGTAAACTAAGCAATTTAGTTAATTTAAAATATAGTAACTTTAAATGTAGTTAAATAACACAATACATTATAATCAAGCACTTCATGTATTTAGTATGTTAGTCAACACATCAAAATATGTGTCCTTCTTTAAAGCACAACAGAAGATTATTAAAACATTTAAAATGTACTTTAAGGCCCGGTTTCATAGAGAGGGCTTAGGTTAAGCCAGGATTAGGCAATAGTTCAATTAGGACATTTAAGTACTTTTTATAAACATGCCTTTGAAAAAAACAATACTGATGTGTATCTTGAGACAAAACAAAGGCACTGATATATTTTAAGATCAGTTAGTGCAAGTTTCTTTAAGTTGAAACAGCTCAGACTTACATATTAGTCTGGGATTAGGCCTAAACCTTGTTTGTGAAAGCGGGGGTAAATTACTTATAATTTAACCAATGCAGCTAAAGAGTTAACTTACCACTGTAGGAATGAAAGGAGGCATGATCTTTTTGGCCATGAGGTCGTCCCAGTTGATAGGAGAGAAAAAGCTGTGGAACTTCATTTCCAGCTACAAATAAGCAAAAGCTTGTATAAGAATCTGCGATCTCAGGAAAATGAACTTTATGTATGTGGCACTGGTGTGTTGTGTCCACTTACAAAATCATCTTTGGACCCCAGTCTCTTGGTACGGTCCTTGTGCAGCAGACCCTCCAGCAGGTCACGGCCAGAGTTGGACACATTAGGCTTCAGGACTAGAGGCTTGTGAAGGATGTTGTTGTACATCTCGGCTGTGTTGCGACTGTAGAATGGAGGCTAGAAAAATAGACACAGAGAGATCAATTCACATTGTTTGCAAAATATATCTACAGCTACAGTTGATCTAGTCATTTTTCAGGCTAAAGACTTGATAGGTCTTCTCACCAGTCCATACAGCATCTCAAACAGCACTGATCCCAGGCACCACCAGTCCACTGTACGATCATATGCCTGTTTCTGAAGCACCTCGGGAGCCAAGTACTGTTGAAAAAGAGTTTTAAAAAAGTTTTTAAAAAGAGTAATTTAAAAAAAAAAAAAAAAACTTAAATGTGAACTTAATGTAATGTTTTTAGAATAATTAATTGCATGTTAATTGCAATTCAGTGAAAATGTATTATAGTTTACATCTATATTAAATGCAATTAGCTAAACTTAAGAGTGCTTTATTGATTCACTTAGGACACTTCTTTTTTACAAGGGTTAATCTATTCATGAATGACTGACCTCAGGAGTTCCACAGAACGTTGTGGTTGTGCCATTGGCTTCCAGTCCTTCTTTGCATAGACCAAAATCTGTCAACACAATGTGGCCCTGAGAGTCCAGGAGGATGTTCTCTGGCTTTAAGTCTCTGTGAAAATTGACAGAAAATGATAAGACCCCACAGAATCAAGAACACAGTTCAACTGTGTCTCCACTAGGGGCACTGAAGTCAATCGCATACCTGTAAACTATGTGCAGTGAGTGGAGGTAACCGAGTGCGCTAGCGATTTCAGCAGCATAAAACCTCGCCCTGGGCTCCAAAAACACCCGCTCACGCTGGAGGTGGTAGAACAGCTGCAGGAGAAAAAAACATACAAAGTCAGTCAGCTATTTTTAGCTGAGGTACGGCCTCTTTTAAGCTATATGAGAGTACGGTATGAATGCATTGTTTACTAACCTCGCCTCCATTGACGTAGTCTAGCACAAAATACAGTTTGTCTGTGGTTTGGAAAGAGTAGTGCAGCCCCACCAGGAATGGATGCTTGATATTTTTCATTAATACACTCCTTTCTGCCATGATATGCTTTTGCTGAAAAACATATTAAGTGTTAAATGTTACTATACAGCAATTGTGGCAAAGTGCTTTCACATCTATGTGAATGCTACATTAGGACTTACCTCTTTCTTTTTCATAATGATTTTCTTCTGCAGCACCTTCACAGCATAGTATTGTTCATTTTCCTTGTGCCTTGCGAGCAGAACCTGTGAAATAGGATGCCGTTAGCATTCTCACTTGAGAATATGACATAAGTATTGACATCTTGACTGTATGAAAGCTGTTTGTGCCCACCTTTCCAAAGCTCCCCTTCCCAATGATCTTTAAGTAGTCAAAATCTGAAGGTTTGATCCTGTTAAGGAAATTAAACAACATTAGTACTGCAAACAACAAGCAGCCTGGCTGACTTAAATCCAATTAACCAAACAAACGAAGAGTAACTACTTACTGAGTCTCCTCAGCCAAAGAGCTCCTGGGATTGGTCAAACACAGGTGGTTCTCCTCCAGCTCCTCATTCTGGTTCTCATCGATTTTTAAGAACGAACCAACCTCGGCACTAAGGAAAAAAGTTTAAAAAATGTTATGGATTTTATTTCAGAGAGTTAACTTTGTTCAAGACCCACTGTTAGTATAAAGCAAAACACAACAATGGAAATCTATTGGAGCATGATTATGCAACCATTGCCCAACATACTTCCAATAAGTGGATTTGTTTCAAAATCTCTTTAAAAAGAGTCAAAATGTTTGTTTTTGTAAATGTACAGTGTGTATTTAATCCAGAACTTTCCTATGAATTATTTCCTGTAATGCGTTTGCAGATAGATGGCAGTGTTGGTGAAGTTTATGAGGGGCCGTTTTAGGTTTGTTGGAAATTCAAAATTTCTTTTTGACCTGACAAGACAGCTGTTGTTTGTGCAAGATTATTAGAATGCATGCATCTACTAATAAATTTAGATCAAATAGTATTTTATTGAAACTTTTCTCTCAGCCCAAAATGATGATTTTTAGACTATTGAGAGCTTATATCTCAACTCTTTACACCTCCTTGAATGAATATTGTGGAGCATATGAAGGGTAGAGATGACGCGGTGAGAAATTTTCCGCTGGTCCGACCTGAATGACTCTAAGACCAAATGGGCCGCACTTAATTGAATTAGGCCCTTATCCTCGTCTAGGGGACATTAGGGATTTTCTCAAAGGTGCTTACTGCGGCCAAGCGGCGGCCTGAACAGCTGCTTTTCGTGGAGCACTATTCTGGTGCTTGGCTTTATCTCGCCGGTACAGATTAACCTACACTATTAGCAGAACGCACAGCTAAACTCAGGTGATGGGATTACATCCTCTAGTACAGTCACCTCAATGAAGGCCTATATAAATACACTACAGGTCACAGAGTTGCCTTTATGAATGAATGCTGGAATTTTCCTGAACCACTGTCTTGCTAATTTTTAAATCATCTATGCTCTAGTTTGTTGATTATGCCTTTTTATGTTCACACATCTACTTGTAATTGTAAAAGCATCATGCAATCGTTTATTTCAGTGCTCATATTATTAAATATTGGGATACTTACTGTTGACAGATGGGAGGGTTGGAAACAAGCTTCTGGATGAAGTCGTTTAAGCCCATCTTCCTTTCTTTAATAAAAGCTGAAAAAACAAACAAACAAACAAGCATTTACGTCAGAAGGAAATCCACAGCTGACGTCACTAACACCCTGCATTTGAAGTGAATGAGCTGCCAATCATATGTGATGGGAAACCCTCCGAAATCTGAAAGGTTATCGGTGAAATAATCATTTGCACGTCGAGTCTATGCCAGAAAGCGTGTTTTAGATGCCGTGATCCAGAGGATCCGTGTGAAATGGTTTAATGTCAAGAACAGTGTCAGTGTGTTACACAACAGACCGCATTGCTCACTGTATCTGTACAGATCTGCTGTTTATCAAGAACGAACATTTCTGTCACTCTCATGGAACCACATAATTTAACAAAACAGTATAAACATAGTTAAACCCGAAAACTCTATTTTTTAACCATGCAATCATTTTGCATGGATATATAAAAATAAGATTAGTATAATAATAATAATAATAATAATAGTTGAAACGTTATGTCTAAAATTGACTGTACAACACACACACACACACACAAAACGTCTTTTACACTCCTAAAATATTAAATATTAAATATTTCTATTCTCTCATTTTCTTTTCTTTTTTTTTCTTTTCCCATATTTGACATATCGCATATCCCATATTTTGACAAAATAAAATAGAATTAAAAAACATATGCAAACGAAATCCATTAGAGACACCAGAATAACTCAAATCTGTTAAAACGTACCGGTAAGAACGGACACGATGCCCCTCATCCTGCAGTATGTCAAGTCACATCCAGCCTGAGTAACTGCCATCACTATTATTATAAGTGTAAATCCACAGGAGAAATGTATTCCTTCGGTTAAGCCTGTGTTTTATTGCAAAGCGCTGATCTCTCAGCAGCAATCGGCTTGTCGGAGCGCACTGCTGGGTTGTGATGCTGGCAGCGCTACTGTCTTCCCCCGCCAGCCCTGCACTGCTAGTTTTATACGGAGCACGTGGTTGTGGAGGAGGCGAGGCTCTGACATCAGTCGGAGACTTCACGGGACTTCACGGGATCCCTCCGGTCTCCGTTCCGCCGGTAGAGGGCGATGCGAGGAACGGAAGCGCTTCCATTCATCCGAGCCAGATTAAACGCTCGGACTCTTTCTATCAATGGAAAATGACTACACAGCTGGCTCTTAATCTCATCATAGTGTAACAGATTAAGCTCTAATGCTTATCAGTAATGATGAGGAAGAACGTGAAGCAGTGAAAAATTAGAAATGAAAAGCATGCAGTGAAAACAGGGCTGGAGGAGGATCATACCTGAGATTAGGGTCTCTGTTAATGGAAGATATTCCTGTGCTGAACAGATGTGCTGAAATATTCACCCTATTACTTAGTGTCTGGCATTTGACGCACATTATTAATCTGTTAAAGCCTGTGTTTTAGCAGATTCTCGTCTCTGAACAAGCCACCATCCGACCAGGTCAAGGGTGTGAGGAGGCTTACGTAAAGCGATACTCTCGGAGCCACATCATTTATTTTTCAGCCCGTTCTCCAAATGTGGTCCACTGACCCTGTAAGTTATATAAGTGTGCCATAATATGATGCCATCCTGTCCTTTAGTAGGCTACAGAATTTGCCAGGTTAGACAAAAAGGGGCCCCATCTAAGGTATAACCCATGGTTTTCAAACTGGGGTCCACACAACATAGCCTATTTTAATTATAAAAATTTGGAATAATATTTTATATGTATTTATGTGTCCTTTTACATGAACATATATTTTAGGAAAGAGGTCCTCACAAATGGATCATCATATTTGAGGTTTTATGGCATCAAAAAGTATAAAAAGAAAAACAAAATTGTACCTTTAGGGGTACAACAGCTTGGCCAGTACCCTTGAAAGTACACTTGTGCCTTCTTTAAAAGGTGCGTATTAGTACATGAGTAGTAATATGTACCCTTAATGAAGATGCACTCTTGCACCCTTTAGGGGTAAAGAAGGTACAAAGGTGTACTTTTAAGGGTACTGCCCCAGTGACAAGCTGTTGTACCCCTAAAGGTACAGTTTGTGCACACTATTTCTAAAAGTTTATAATATATATAAAGTATAGCCACAGTAAAATCAGAAAAAAAGTGAAGAGAGAAATGAAATGGTATTTATACTGCATCCTTTAGTGCTATTTTATCTCATTGAGATACTAGTTTATAACATTTTGGAAAGTTTTTTAAATATTGTCCATTTTCTTTTTAATTTCTTTTAGTTAAAGTTTAAGAAATTTAGTTGTGTTTTTGTCATTTTTTATTAGTTTTTGTTTAAATATGTACAGTATGTATAAGTTTGATTCTTTTTTATTTCAGTTTTAGTTACATTTCTCATTTAAATGAAAACGAGAAATGTTGCTTTGGCAGCTAGCAGAAATAAAATAAGTTTTTTTAATGTCTATTTTACTTTTTGGTTTTGGTTCTAGTTTTAGTTACCTATAATAGCCCTGGGTCATGTGTAATTTGCATTTTCACTTGATAAGTCTACACGTTTTCTGGAATGCATAACCTGTTCTATCTGTAAATCCAGTCTACATATGCGTAATGCCCTTGTCATCCTTTCATTTTACACAAAGAGCTCGAGAGCTTTCTGAGAGGTTTAAAACTGCCCTGCCAGTGGAGCAATATCTGGTGGGCTACTGGAGCCTTGCCAGACTCTGTTTACACGATCAGGTGGCATGATATCAAACGACTTAAGAGTAACATGCTTTGTATTAACCAAACATCCTTTCTGATAACAGTTAAGAGGAACCATGGAGGGAAATTCAGGTTTCAAATAACAAAACAATGGTGAAGATCTTCAGTGGAATACCACCTTCAGAGGAAAACTGGATAGTGCTTATCTGGTTCCACTGCACAGTCAATATATTTCAGCTCATAACTCAGAACCTGATGAAGATTAGACTGAAAAAAGAGAGAGTAAAATATATATTATTTTATATATATATATATTTTTATTTCAGAACCAATAAATTTGCTATATATAATAAACTGAGTAATGTAAAAGTGTAGTTTTGTGGCTTTATTATTTTTTTTTATCATTGTTATTTATTATACTTTATTATTATTAATTTAAAATGTGTTGTGTAACAATGAGATTGTACAATGCATTATAAGGTGCATTACAAGGCATAATGAATGCATTAAAACTACTTTTATAATGCATTATACATAAAGGCTTTTAGTAAAGTGTTACCGAAAGGTTTTTTTTTTTTTTTTTTAAATTTTAAAAAACCTTTTTATTTATGACTAGTGACTTTTTCGGATGATTAGTGACTGGTTCAGCTTTATAACCTTCTCTCTATTTGTCTTATCTGCTTCCTCCCCCACTAACCTGCATGTTTCCACATAACATGTTACAGTTACAGTATCTCATATGCCAAGCGGACAGGTGGCAAAGTTCCTCTCAATGAGTCATTCTGCCATACTTGTCACAGATCCAATTATTACTATTTATTTCCTGTTACTATACTTGCCCCGTTGCCATGGAGACGCAGGTCTCTGCTGTGCGACTGAGAGTGCAAGAGAGTGTGCATTTGCATAACAGGCCGAGTGTCATTCGGTCGGAAACCGTCCGCCACGCTCTGGTGGGCAGGAAGTGAATCATCCGAAGAGAAGGGGGAATTTATTCTTGACTTCTGCACCTCCTCTCACTGCTCAGGGCCTATTGGACCCATAAGGCACTTTACCTCCATGCCGGCTCGCCATCATAAATTAAGCGCCAACCTCATGCCCACACACTCATGTAAATCAGATCAAATTCTCTCTAGCTGGCGTTAGTCCTGTCGGACCCATGGTGTTTATGTTTGATATCTCAATTCTGTGATTTCTTGATTGAATTGTTCATGACTTCCTCCCACTACTTCCATTTTTCTCTCTCTCTTCTCATCCTTCATATGCTTCATTGTTGTCTGTAGTGTGTTTGTATTGTATAGAGCTCAATAGGAGCTGTCTAATGGGGACTGACGTCTCTGTAAGTGGGCGTTCTTCAGCTCTCAACTCTAACCGTTTACTCTCATTGCTATTCAATTAAGTGAATGTTCATTATGAGGAAGACATGATTTAGAAAACAAGCAATGTGAATATATAAGCTAATAAGTCTGTACCATTGGTGGAGCACAGAGGGGTGCAAAGGAGAAAACCTGCATTAGGATGCTGCATAATTAAATAAGCCTATATCAACAGCTGCAAAAAGAAACTGAAATATTTTAATAAGGTTCAATTTAATAACATTAGTTAATGCATTATGTATCATGAACTAATGCTAAACAATATTTTTTACACATTTACACTGAAGCAATCTTCACTTAGAAATTCCTATTACAATTAATTGCAAAGAAACAGCAAGTAACATTGAATTAAATGTGAAATTTTCATATTTTTTCAAAATTAAATATTTTCTTCTAAAACATACTCTAATAATCTTTCTTTTTTTTTTTACAACTTTACAACTTCAAAATTATTATTATTATTATTATTATTATTTACAGTGTAGTAGACTAGACTGATGTTACTTTATAAATTTACTATTGTTAATTAATGTTCATCCTTCAACTGGTATGAATTATACAGTTTAAAATAATATAAATATATTAGTACTGTAAATATGCATAGAAATCAGTTGATTTAATATCAATTTTAGATTAAATGTAATTTTAAATGTATTTAAATAAATTAAAATTTAAATAAATGATTCAATATAATTCTAAAATCATTAAATTCTAAATAAATTTAAATGAATTTTATTTACCTTTAACCTAAATTAATGAATGTAAGAGTATTATTCATCTTTATTTCATGATACCTATTAAATTGAACCTTATTGTAAAGTGTGAGTGAAGAAATCCATTGAAAATGGCCTAAAATAGTTATTTATAAATTATTTAAAAAATAATACCATTAAATAAATAAATAAATTCATACATACATACATACTATATATTATATATTCCAAAGCCTTATCTGCTTTGCTAAATATGGACAGTGAAAGTCATACAGAAAGTCTGCAGATTTCTGCAAAATGTGTTTGTGTTCAGTTCAGAGTATTCACGCTACAGTATTTCCCCTAAATGATCACTCCTGAATGTGTGGTGTGGTTGAGATAACTTTTTTTGTTTCTCTTTCTGATCCTTAACCCATTTTACTTTCTGTTGTGCTACAGTCAACTGCTTCTAAACGAAACAGCATATTTAACGAGGAAAAGTAAGATGGGATTTGATTTATCTGGAAGTAATCAAACACTCTTTTTTTTCTGTGGAATAATGTCCACTATTGAATCATGCACAATTAGACAATATATGTGTATTTATATGAAAGGCTGAAGTATCAGGTTGAATGTAAAAGTGAAAGACAGTCCTGCTCACTCAGGTGACAGATGAAACAAACAGAGAGTCAGAGAGATCAAAGCCTAGATGACTGGATCAGACTAAAGTGGATTATGTCTGTTGTGATGGATGAATGAATGGAAGGGCTGGCAAAGCTGATCTACTGAAGACAATATGTGTCTTGTTAAGGATTTTCTCTGTAATGTCTCTTTTCTTGTTGCAAAATGAAGGACTTCAAGTATTTACAATAAGTGAGATTTAGAAATAAAATGATTTAGTGTGAGAGATTCAGTTGTTAGTGCAAATGACTAGTCTTGTGATGAACAGTTAATCCATGCAAGTAAATCCACAGAAAATACTTGTTTGCACTCATAATTTTAAGACAAAAGATTCTCCACTGGAATGCCATTTCTTCTGTATAAAGGTGAGCAGGAGCCCTAAAATCAAGCCCCGCCCTCTATAAAATATTCGGTTTCCCTCGGAAATACGTCACAGTACTGAAGTTGCAACTTGCGGTTCATGCATACTTTTACATGGGAATTTTTTGTGTGTATCTTACCTCAAAGGTTTTATCTTTTCACTTGGATCCAAAAATTAGAATCATATACAGCACCATAATACAGCATAATCTGCCGATTATTATGACCAAAACCTGTCATACATGTGCCTTATTCCAAGTGATTTTCTCTCATTTTCACTCTAAATAGTAACTTTAAAATCTAAGAACTAACATTTTTAATACCTTTTCTACAACATGAATAGAAGTAAATGATCTATTTTCTTTTAAATATTGAGGTGTTCGCTGATTTTGAAAGATATTCAATCCTGTTACACAAGTGATTATAAATATTGCTCTTACAATCTATATATATTCTTAAATACAGTCCTAAACCAACTACTGAGTGGCAGCTTTAGGCCAATTGTACCACCCTGTTACTGTCACCCTGTGTCCCATAAAGTGTGTGTGTGTGTGTGTGTGTGTGTGTGTGTGTGTGTGTGTAACATTATAAGTATTGTTCATGATTATGAGAATCACATAAATCAGAGCTTTAATCTTTACAAGGGTCAGAAAAAAGTGGGCAGTGGGCATAAAAATTTAATCAAAAAGAACCAACCTTGATGAAACTCACAAAATAGGAGATTTAAAAGCTACATTTCACACAGTCAAACAGAACAGAGCAATACTCTGTATACATTAAGGTAGATGGTAACACTTTACAATAAGGCCCCATTATTTAACATTAATGCATTAACTAACAATGAGCAACACATTTGTTACAGTATTTCTGTAATCTTTGTTAATGTTAGTTATTAAAATTCAACTGTTCATTGTTAGCTCATACAAGCTAAGGTCCATTAAATAATATTATTAACAGATATCCTACAGATTTTAATAATGTATTAGTAACTGTTGAAAGTAAAATGAACTAAGATTAATACATGCTTTATAAGTATTTTTCATTGTTAGTTTGTATTAACTAACCTAATGTTAACAAATCGAAACCTTATGGTAAAGTGTTACCAGTAAAACTGACAAACTTTAGTTTTTAATAGAAAGAGTTCCTACCTATGAATGATTTCTTCCCAGTCTTCATGTTCATTTAACAGCGTATATCTCACAGTCCAGAGTGGATCCTTTTTCTCAATTGTGCTATGACAGAAGTCCTTTAAAAGCCGATTTTAGCACCGGTTCCTCAGCAGTTCATCATTTTGCGTGTGAACATGTATGTGTGTGGGAGTGTGTAGGTGTGTGTGTCTAAATGAGCCTATCTCTGTCCTGCTGCAGTATTGTTAGAGGCAGTCTCATCGCCTCAGATTCAAAGATCAGCAAATTATTGGCCTCATCACTCTTCGCTCTGGATCCCTCGCCTCTCTTTTTGCTCTTTCCTTGTCTTTCTCATAGTTCAATGATAGCTGAAACCGAAGACCAGTGACGCATCTATACTTGCCCTCCCAGCTCCCTTGTTCCCGAGTCTCGCAAACAAAACAAAGCGACAGGTGTCGGATGGCAGCTCGTCTCACGAGCGTCCTGGTCCCGCCCTAGGGAAACCAGTTTCCAGGTTACAGCACTCACTAGGGCAATACCTGCACTGACTTTTACACTCGTTTAATTGTGCCATAAGCTTCTAATGACTTCCTAAGTTCCTTGCTATGCTCTGGAAACATCTTACATAAATAAAACTAATAAAAAACAATGACTTGGCAAGTTTTTCTAGATTCCTGCTGTCAGGAATTGCGTATTCAGGCAAATGTGCAGCTACACCTGGTCAACATGATTTGTGCAAATGGGCCACAAGAGAAGCTACAGAACTACCAACCTGAATTACCAGAAAATGAGGTGGCGGTTATGTATGAATTGAGTGTGAATCGTATGAAAACATACGATTTTTAGGAAAAAAAAAAAGCATGAAGGTCCATTTCTAACCATTTAACCGTCACTGGAGTGTAAGCAGATTTACAGATTCACAGAATGCAGCTAACAAGGAACGTTTTCAAAACGTTGTGGCAAGGTTCTCTCAAAGTTCTGAGCAAACATTCTTCCAGTAATAGTAATGGAATGTTTGTTCAGAGTCATCTGGTCTTTACTAATGTTCTCAAAACGTTAGCACAAAAACATTATTTATACATCGTTCAAGGAACATTTTATTTCTGAAATGTTTATGGTTGAAGTTTATGTAACGTTCTGAGCATTGAAAAATTACATGATGTTTGCCTGTTCCCTTAAAGGAACACTCCACTTTTTTTTGAAAATAGACTCATTTTACAACTCCCCTGGAGTTAAACAGTTGAGTTTTACCGTTTTTGAATCCATTCAGCCGATCTCTGGCGGTAGCACATTTTGCTTAGCTTAGCATAGATCATTGAATCTGATTAGACCATTAGCATCTCACTCAAAAATGACCAAAGAGTTTCGATCATTTTCCTATTTAAAGCTTGACTCTTCTGTAGTTACATCGTGTACTAAGACCGACGGAAAATGAAAGGTTGCGATTTTCTAGGCCGATATGGTTAGGAACTATACTCTCATTCCGGCGTAATAATCAAGGAACTTTGCTGCCGTACCATGGGTGCAGCAGGCGCAATGATATTACGCAGCGCCTGAAAGTAGTCCCCAATTATATTAGTTACCTAGCTGGGGACTACATTCAGGCGCTGCGTAATATCATTGCGCACGCATCATCATTACACACATAATGACCAAATGCTAACGGTCTAATCTGATTCAATGATCTATGCTAAGCTACGCTAAAAGTGCTACCGCCAGACCCGGAGATCAGCTGAATGGATTCAGAAACGGTAAAACGCAACTGTTTAACTCGAGGGGAGTTGTGAAATTAGCCAGTTTTCAAAAAAAGTGGAGTGTTCCTTTAATGTTCGTATAACCACGATATATAATACTAAAATATTTGGTCACACTTTATATTAGGTGGCCTTAACTACTATGTATTTACATCAAAAACTAAGTACAATGTACTTATTGTGCTCAGATTGTATTGCAAAACACTTTTGCTGCTATTGAGGTGGATATGGGTAAGGTTAGGGACAGTTTTGGTGGTATGGGTAGGTTTAAGGGTGGGTTAAGTTGTAAGGCATGGGTCAACAGTGTAATTATAAATGTAATTACAGAAATTAATTACTGATGTAACTACATATAGGTATTTTTAAAAATATATAAGTACAATGTAAAAACATGTATGTACACAATAAGTGCATTGTATCAATTGATTAATTTTAATATAAGTACATAACCGCCTAATATAAAGTGGGACCAAACATTTTAACAACTGAACATTTTGAATGTTTAGAGAACAATCAGAAATAATCATTTTCATAACTTAATGAAATGTTAGCAAAATATTCTTAGAACATATTTTATTAGTGTTGGAGTTATTGGGTCTTCATTAATGTTCTTAAAACGTTAGCACAAAAACGTTATACTTTGTTCATGGAACATTTTATTTTTGAAATGACATTCATTTAACATTTTGTAAACGTTACTACTTGTTTCGGAAAGTTCAAAAGTAACATTTTGCAAAATTATGAAATAGAATGTTTGCACACACATAAAAAAATAAATAAATAAAAACTTTAAAAACCTTTTAAAAAAACTGTATGTTTTGAATGTTCAGAGAACATTCAAAGTAAAATTGTTATACCGTAGCTTAATCAGAACGGTAACACTATTCACTATTAACTAGTTGCTTATTAGCATGCATGTTACCTCCATATTGGCTGTTTATTAGTACATATAAAGCACATATTAATGCCCTATTCAGCTTGACCATATTCCAGATCACTTAACCCTACTACTCAACTTAACAACTACAAACAAATACCTTACTTACTATCAATAAGCAGCAAACTAGGAGTTTACTGAAGGAAAACTCTTAGTTAATAGAGATTATGTGTTCCCTAATCTAAAGTGTTACTACATTAGCAAAACATTATAGGACACTTTTTTTTTTAGCTGTGAATTTGCCAAAACCCCCAAAATAGCTACAATTTACTATTAGATTGCACTGGAATTACTGTGATGGTAAAATAGTTTATGCAATTTATTTAAGAAGCACAAAAAATGGTTAAAGATCTACTTGCATATATTAAATGCATATCCAAAGACCTCAAATGTCCTAATGACCTTAAATGGTTATGATTTCATTCAGCCTTATTCAAATCAACACATGCAAATTCAAGAAAGCTAAACGCCGCGGTGCTTCAATGAAAAGAAGCACATTTCCTTTTGCGCTAAAGGCTTCCTCATTAAATCACAAAGACCATCCGCAGATAACAATCATTTTTAAAGAGACAATCAAAATTTTTATTACTTATTTCCTGCCCAGTGCACATTCATCCCCCCTGTAGAGCAGTTTTCTGGTAATGGCCTTTTGGGTAATAGAGCCCAACTCAGCAGCATCCATAAATGGCATCTGCTAGGCCGTGCTTTCGAAACGGCTGGCTTAATGACACACAGGAAGTTTAATGAAACCATTATATCCTTATTATTGCCTACCCCTTTCCATAGGACACCTCAATATTTATGTCTTACTATGTTCTGCAGACCAATTCAGTTAGCCTGGAATCAAAGGAAGGACACAAAGGTAATTTCAGCAATAGCACTGCAGAGCTTTCTTATCAAACGGCAGCAAGTGTCTCCAGACGCAACTATAAATCACGATTTTGTTCAATGTTCATAATGTTCTAATTCAGCTTTTAAAGAGAGAGAGAGAGAGAGAGATTGTGAGCAACAGGGGCATATAGTTCCTCAGGGTGCACTGTATCTATTGACTTCCTCATGATCACTGTATCTGTATTAAAAATACTGTGACTTTTAATATTCTCACTTTTAAACCGGGAACAGATTTGCAGAACTAATATGATCTGGTTGTCAAACTGAGTGGATTTTCCACCTTTAGTTGACATTTTCACATCTTAAGGTCACAGTGTGTTTTTCAGCCACTCTGTACATAATTAGCACATTGTCCCATGAGGCTTTTAGCAGGGGAACTGAAAGCGCTGGTACTTTTTTTATCAAGCAATGGCAGTCGTTTACTACATTACTTAGAACTTCCTGTTTAAATAAATTTAGCTCTATGGGACAATTCAATGTGTATGTTTTTTTGGGGTAACTTTCCAAAGTTTCTTTCTAAAGACAAATAAGTAAATAAACAAATAAACAAATAATAATAATAATAATAATAATAATAATAATAATAATAATAATAATAATTATTATTATTATTATTATATTGAGCTACACTAAAAATGTTAACCTAACAATGTAACATTTTACAAATTGGTTTCATTTTTTAACATTAGTTAACTATATTAATTAACACAAACTAATAATACACAACACTTCTACAGCATTTATTAATCTTAGTCAGTGTTAACTTTAATATTTTAGTGAAGTCTTCATCTTTATTTGTATGTGCTGCATATTGTTTTAAAGCAGCATCACATTTTAAACATCAATAATGAGACAAATTAAAATGATTTTGTAAAACAACTAAACAATAGAGTCATTATCATTTGTTATATAATATATTTACTAATACATTTTGTGGTGTTTGTTGATTTAAGTTAATGAACTAACATGAGCAAACAATAAACAATTATATTTTTACTAACATTAACAAAGATTAAAAAATGCTTTAGGTTACACTTTATTTTAAAGTGTCCCTTGTTACAGTGTAATAATACATTTAAGTACTGAGTAATATTAATTAACTACACGTACTTACTATATGGTTAGGGTTTGGCTTAGGGTTACTTGCATGTAATTTTGCATAATTAAGTGTTATTATAGTAAGTACATGTAAATTGTGTAACAAGGACACCTTAAATAAAGTTTTACCATGCTTTAGAATATATTGCTCATTCTTTGTTAACTAGTGCATTAACAATGTTGACAGACAAGACCTTACTGCAATGTGTTAGCCATTTTATAATATTCTGTATTACTGAATACATTAGGTTACATGCATAAACAAGCTAAATTTATAGATAGAATTAGGTAGAAATAGCTTACTGAGCTAAAAATCACGTTACCCCTCTTTACAATGTATTTATACCATGGAATTTTTTAAGAATAACAAGACAAAGTGAAAGGTGATTTCCTCAAAACTCTCCAGCACTATGCAAGGGTTTTGTGGGTAGTTCCACAGCATTATTAGGGGGTTTTGAGGGGGTTGCTGTGCTGTTGATTACTGGCCTAAATCAAATAAGTTTACTCCCTCTATGATATTCTCGTCCAGATAAGTCTTAGGTAAGTCTTAGATAACAACACACCTCTTTATTAAGACACACCGTCACCGAGTTGTCTGGAGCACAGATACAGGAGATGTTACACAACTAAGTTTAATACTGAGGTAGGAGTTGGTTCAAAATCCCTGAGTAATGAAAATAAAGAGGTCAGCCGTGTCCTGGGACTGTGAACCACCTACAGTGAAGATATTGTTACATCATGCTATTACAAAGAGCAAACGGATATAAATCAAAACAGAAGCATTTGGCTGCAAACTAGAAATGCAATATTATTGTAATTAATTGTAATGTGATTCAGATTTTCAGACTCGTGGCATGATCACGTGAAGGTAATGATTTGCCGAAGGGAACAGGGGAATGTTGTCTGCTGTGGAATGACAAGTATTTATGATAAACCCTGACTGAAGCTGATGACAGGCCAGCTGGAGATTCTTTGTAAGAGAGTCACTTCTGTTTGTTATCAAAGTTCAAACAACAGTAACTACTTTCGGTTCCTTCTGAAAGATACCATATTGAGATCTAATGATTTAAACTGAGAGGAATGAAGTAAAAGAGATGAAAAACAGACTTTATTCACCAACAAAACAAAGTGTATTTGCACAATGTCCTTTTGACACATTTAAAAGTAAACTTTTGTGTGCAACTTATTTTGTACTGTTTGTTACCAACACTTAAGTGCACTTAATTGTATTGAATGTGCGCATGTGGTGTACTTTAAATCTTAAAAGTTTGTTTTTGAAAACTGTACTTACAGATTATATATACTGTGATATATAATATAACGAAAAATGGGCAATTTAGTGGAATTAAAGAAAGTTCACTTTCATGACTGTTCCTTAAGTAGACTTTAAAAAGTACACTTTATAACAAAGTCAAATTAAAAGCTTTACTTTAAAGTACATTTCAAACCATTTGTAAGGTCTGTTTTTGGTTCTGTGTCATGTTCTTGTTTTCATGTCTTTTATTTTGAAGTTTAGTTATGGTTCCTGTTTGTGTCATGCTTCTCTTGCCCTCATGTCTTCATGCTATTGGTTCCCTTGTTCATTGTGTCATGTTCTGATTGGTTGTTCATGTCATGTGACTTTTATTGTTTGCTATAAGTAGCCATGTCCTTGCCTTTGTTTCTTGTCATGTATTAATGTTGTTATCTGCTGTCGGT